>ML809748.1:98582-110225 GCA_009831015.1 Picea engelmannii | reverse complement strand
TTTTTAATAAAAAACCTGCTTAATTAAAACCCTGCATAAGGAGAAATATTTTTAATAAAAACCCTGCATAAAACTGAAAGCCTAACCACAAAATCCAAAATTGGGCCATATATTTTTAATAAAATTAATTAAACCCTGCATAAGGCCAAATATTTTTAATAAAAACCCTGCATAAAACTGAAAGCCTAACCACAAAATTCAAAATTGGTTAATAAAGATAAAATATTTTTAATAAAATTAATTAAACCCTGCATAAGGCCAAATATTTTTAATAAAAACCCTCCATAAAACTGAAAGCCTAACCACAAAATCCAAAATTGGGCCATATAATTTTAATAAAATTAATTAAACCTTGCATAAGGCCAAATATTTTTAATAAAAACCCTGCATAAAACTGAAAGCCTAACCACAAAATCCAAAATTGGCTAATAAAGATAAAATATTTTTAATAAAATTAATTAAACCCTACATAAAACTGTGCCAAATATTTTTAATAAAATGAATTAAACCCTGCATCAAAACTACAAAATAAAAAATTGGCTAATAAAGCCGAAATCATTAATTTTTTCAAACATGTAGATTTTTCCAAAAATCCATTTTTTTCATTCATCATACTATAGCCATCTGCTAGCATGCAATTGCTACAAAATCATTGAAATCCCTAGGGCTACTAAACTTGAAGGTTCTACAAAAGTTCCAACAAATATTTTTAATAAAATTAATTAAACCCTTAAAACTGAAAGCCTAACTACAAAATCCAAAATTGGCTAATAAAGCCAAAATCTTTACTTTCTCAAACATGTAGATTTTGCCAAAAGTCCATTTTTTTCATTCATCACACTAGAGCCATCCGCTAGCATGCAATTTCTACAAAATCATTGAAATCCTCGAGGCTATGAAACTTGAAGGTGCTACAAAAGTTCCAACAAATATTTTTAATAAAATTAATTAAACCCTGTTGGGACAAATATTTTTAATAAAATTAATTAAACCATGCATAAAACTGAAAGCCTAACTACAAAATCCAAAATTGGCTAATAAAGCCAAAATCTTTATTTTCCCAAACATGTAGATTTTGCCAAAAATCTGTTTTTTTTTCATTCATCACACTAGAGCCATTCGCTAGCATGCAATTGCTACAAAATCACTGAAATCCCTGGGGCTACGAAACTTGAAGGTGCTACAAAAGTTCCACGTCGCTACAAAATCACCGAGTTAGCACAAATTATACAGTCCTAACAACTTGCTCCAATGGGGATGACGTCCTCCCTGGGAGGTGCCAAAAAACCCCATAGACTAGTAGCCTTCATCCATTGGGTTGATCCCAATTCCAAGATTATAACCTGCAAACTATTACCTGTGACCTTCTCCAGTCGAATCCACTGAAAACCAAAAGTGTACACTATTGCAAACTACTGCACACTATGAAAAAGGCAGTCAAACTGTGGTCTTATTCATAAGAAAAATATCCTACTCTAAGATAATGACACATCTACATAATAAAGTGATGCAAAAATGTCAATGCATCCAATCAAGCAATTGGCTTCTCGATTTCCCTCTGCTCACACTTTTCTTGAGTAGAAAGACAGATGTAAAAGATGGAAGCTAAAACCAAAAATTGAATCCAAAACATGAGCTTATGAATGAAAACAATTCCACCTTCACTGATGACTGCAATAGGCTGGCCATAGGATCTTCAAAATCATGAAAAATCACTTATTCTTGATGAAAAAAAATAGAAAGACAAACCTGATTCATAAGTGTTGGTTGTTCTTTCCCTATTTCTTCAGTTCCGAGAACATTGTCAAATGAAATGGAAGCAATAGGTTTGTCTACTCGTCTATGCATATCAACAAAAAAAATCATAAATTCTTAAACATATTCAAATATGACAGCCATATTATGTGCATCAAGGTTATCCTCCTTCTCATCTAACAATTCTAATTTGGTTTTATTAACCTTCAGGAAATTTCCTTGAGGACTGTTATTTTGACTTTAAAATGAATGAAGATAAATAAGTTATTGAACATAATCTTCTTGCAAATGTGAAAAGATACCAACATGAACTATTTCATTGCCTAGAGTTTCCATGGATGCATTTTCAAAACACTGATTTTCAATGGAATAAAAAAAAGTAACTGCCTCTTCATTGCCTTCCTGTATTTCTATTTGAACAGTGGCATACAATGTTTTGCTACTTTCCTGAAACTCTATGTTATTGATTGGTTTACTGCTCAAAGTCTTTATGCATGAAACTTTAAAGATTTGAACTTGGCAACTTTAGATATTCATAACATGAATAGTTTGAAGAAAAACTTGAATGACAATCCTCATCCCAATCTAGGTTTCTTAAAGTATGAACTTTTTCATCAAACTCGAGAAATGGAACATGGATTTCATCATTAGAATCCTCATCAACTTCATCTTCTTTCAAAGGAAAAGTTAATTTTTTTTGAAGATCAACTTCATCTTGATAAAAATTATGCTCTAATTTGTGTTCCTGATGTTGAAAAGGATTTTCATAAATGTCTTATAATATTTCCTCATCCATGGATTCATCATCTTCATAAGCATTTTACATATGTTCAATGAAGTTTTAAAAATGCTCACAACAATATTTTACGAGCACAAACTTGAATAAGATTCTTTATATTTCTCAAAAAATGTTGTATGAAAATATTTTAATAAATAAATACTTGCAGACAGTAAATTTTCATACCATTCTTTTTCCTTTACCTCCAAGGTGGCCATGAACATCTTCATCAAACAGTCTTCATGAAATTGAAGCCTTAGCTTACACACATGCATATGAAATCTAATCAAATGAAGAGAAACATAATCTCCTTTTCCATCTTTGAATCTAGGCAGATAAGTTTGCCAATCTATACAAGGAATTTGATATGGAAAACCGAGAATGTGTGAGCGATTCATTGGAGCATACCTTGCAGATTTGTGATCCATATTGAAGTAGTGGAGTCGCCGAAAAATTATTTCGGCTACTGAGTCTTTGGATATTGGAGTCACCATAAAAATTATGAGCTTTGAATTTGTCTAAAACTGGAGTCCACAGGTGAATGGCACAACCTTCACGTGTTTGCCTTTTGTTCACCATCACAAGTCAAATATGAACTTTGTTGTTTATCCCAGGGAATATTTCACATTTGATATCATTCTGTAAATTTCCCTAGCTGTGGAGGAAATTCACATAGGTGACCAAAAAACCAACTTTAGGGTAGGAATCTGGTCTTTCCAAACCAGAGAGGGCCCTCTCACTGTAAATTATGCTCAGTGGCCATACCTGAAATAAAAATAAGTTTTAGGATGTGGTTGATGGAAGTGGCGAGAGAAAAACCATTGTGAATGGAGTCATAAATATGTAAGGTGATCAATACCTGGTTGGTGAATAAATCAACAACAAAAGGAAAGGTAGAAACCATCTTTCAAATCAACAAAATCATTGTAGTATGGTATGATAATTGAGGAAAAAAAATCATTGTACTATGGTATGATAATTGAGAAAAACAACCCATTACATGAGAGCATCAAATATGGGATGAATTCTAATGTAAATTTAGAAGTAAGAGTGAGTTATTGATTGTATGCCTTTAAAGAATCTAACAAGGATGAATTATAAACCATTTAGTCTCAATCAAAAACTTAGAAGATTATACAATTTAGATGAAAGAGTGAGATAAAGATGCACAAACATAATAGCTAAGATAAAGATGCACAAACATAATAGCGAAGAGAAACTAAGATAACATCACATGAATCTTTGTTGGAATAAATTATGTACTTCTCTATCGATATTTCTTTAAAAGCATATGAAATTTACAATGCAAAAGAGTCTCTCCAATCTCCCAGGTCGAACCCACCCCCTTTTCAAATTACAAAAGCATTTTTTAAGTATCAAAACAAACCCAATTGTTTGTTGATTCGCTGGAAAATAAAAACAATGAAAATGATAAGAAATAAACTAAAATAAATTGGTTGCAATGTGCCTCGAGTTGTTGAGATTACTAGAGGATTTGTTGGCTGAAAATAGTTGCGAATGACCTCAAAGCTACCACTTTTTTTCCATCTTCCAAGTGTTCCATGGAGATGATGAGCTTCTGTCTACTATTTCAGTGGCTAGGAATCTGGAAGAAATCTCTTTCGAGCATCTATTCTTCAATTATTGCCTCGAATTTTGGACAATTATCTCATATTCCTTTGACTTTAAATCTGATAATTTACCATAATTGTGCATTCGATTGCTTGCAAATCTGGAGATGAACCCTTGATATATGAGGTTTGATTTCCACATATTACACTAACTGGACACCTACTTTGACTTAATTAATTACATTACAACTTCTTCAACAAGTCGAAATTTGAGTGTCTATCATGATGCCTTTGACTTCAAGTGTCAATAGATATGAGATGTCATAGTTGCTGATATGTCAAGCTAATTTGTGAAGAAATCCGATGCCCTCTCACAATTGAGTAGCATTGAAAGACAATTTGCTACGCAACTGACAACTTCAGAATTTGTGCAACAATAGTCCTGTTTCAATTTTTTCTTTGTTTGCGTGACTTGAGCATGGAATCTGGAGCTTATTTTCAACTGATTAAACGTCAAACGGAAACCGACATTATGATGTCTAATTTCACTACCCATAAGAAATCTACAGAACTTGTGCAGAGTGTCCATGCTGTGCAACTATAAATCTTGATTTTTTTTTTTACTGTTATAACTGAGCAAAGGAACCTTCAGAGGGTACCACATGATGTAAATAATTATAATGTCTAGAAGAAAATTTCTTAAGTTACCAATCCCCAGAGTATTAGAAAACAATGAAGTTCCTATGCTTTAGTCGACTAAAATGAATAGCTTGCGCTCCTTGTTATCGATTATTGAACATGTTTTGACTATATGCATCATCCCCTAGAAAATTGTCAGTACTCTCGTGGCGATTTCATCCACCAACAGGCAATTTTACCTGAGGCCTTGGAAAATACAGAAGACATCTGGGCGTGCAACAATAGCCTTTGGAGTCTTACGATCAAAATTTGGCTAGGCTGGGAGCACTTGAAACCTTGGGCATTTGGATGATCGAGATTCTTGCATATAAAAATCGATTGCTGGTCTCAACATATAATGTTCTATAGCACTTTGTTTTTTTTTGGTTTCTTGTCATGGGTAATATCCCACATTTGAGTCGAGGAAGACTTTGAAGGTGATTATGGTTTGATACGTTGAGCACTTAGAACTGCCCCTTGTAGGGTTTCTCCTCCATGTCACTTGTCTGGAGATTTGGCCTTTGGGCCAGATAATTTTCATCAAATTAATTAAACTTTATTTGGCTTGAATGTTTGACGTGGAGATTTGGCTTTTGGGCCAAATATTTTTCATCAAATTAATTAAACTTTATTTAGCTTGAATGTTTGACGTGGAGATTTGGCCTTTGGGTTAGATATTTTTCATCAAATTAATTAAATCTTATTTTGATTGAATGTTTGACTTGGAGATTTGGGCCTGATATTTTTCATCAAATTAATTAAACCCTATTTGGCTTGATATTTTTCATCAAATTAATTAAACCCTATTTGGCTTGAATGTTTGACGTGGAGATTTGGCCTTTGGGCTTTGCTTGAATGTTTGACTTGGAGATTTGGGCCAGATATTTTTCATCAAATTAATTAAACCCTATTTTGCTGAATGTTTGACGTGGAGATTTGGTCTTTGGGCCAGATATTTTTCATCAAATTAATTAAACCCTATTTGCCTTGAATGTTTGACTTGGAGATTTGGCCTTTGGGCCTAATATTTTTCATCAAATTAATTAAACCGTGCATAAACATGAAATCTTAAATTTTTCATCAAATTAATTAAACCATGCATAAAACTGAAATCCTAACTATAAAAGCCAAAATTGGCTAATAAAAACAAACGAATTATTTTCCTAAACATGTAGATTTTTCCCAAAAGTCCATTTTTGTCATTCATCACACTAGAGCCATCAGCTAGCATGCACTTTCTACAAAATCACTGAATCCCTCGAAGCTACCGAACTTCAAGGCACTACAAAAGTGCCATGTCACTACAAAATCAATGAAATAGAATAAATTATACAATGATAACACTCTGAAATCAAACTTTCCTAAGTTATCTTCATTTATTTTAATGTAGAATTTTCTTCCAAATATTTTGAAGTGTTTTATTGATGTTGGTCTTCCATTCCACAACTCATAAGGTTTTTTATCATTGTTTAATCTTAGAGGGATTTGTTGAGGATGTTGACAATAGTTTGAACAACTTCTCCCCAAAAGGTTTTTGGTACTTTTGATTCATCAAGCATGGATATGGCCATTTATTGAACTATTATGTTCATCCTTTCCACTACTCCATTCTACTAAGGGGTTATGGAAATAGAAAAATATCTCTTGATCCCATGTTTTTCACAGAAACTATTGAATTAATTAGATGTGAATTCTCCTCCTCTGTCTAACCTTAGGAATTTTATTTTTAAGTCCATCTCATTTTCTACCTGCACCTTGAAGATTTTAAATTTTTCAAAATCTTCAAATTTATGCCTCAACAATCCCACACAAGCCATCCTTGTATAGTCTTCAATTAAAAAAATGAAATATATTTCACCTCTAGGGGATTGTGTACTAGTAGGGTCACAAATATCTTTGTGAATCAACTCAAGAGGTCGAGTGGTGGAGTGTTCTTTTGCCTTGAATTGAACTCTTGACTATTTTCCAAATTAACATGACTTGCAAATAGTATTCTCTGGTTTGGATATTTTAGGCATATCTCTTACATCATATTTTCTTCCGAGCTTAACAAGATAATCAAAACTTATATGACCTAGTCTTTTGTGCCAAAGCAAACTTTCATCAGTTTTACCAATGCAACATTTTTATTTTCCTTCTTCTAAAATATACACATTCCTTGAAGTTCTAACTTCCTTTACAACAGTCTTCCATGTATTTGCATCTATTATTTTACAACCTCTTGAATGAAAAAGAACACTATGTCCTTGGTCACACATTTGACTTACACTCAATAAGTTATGTTTTATACCATCAACATACAACACATTCTATTCTTTGTTTTTTCTCTTTTTATCTTCATCTAAAACAATTGTTCATTTTTCTCTAATTCTAGCTGGAGCATTGTTTCCAAAAGTGACATTACCACCTTTTTCTTCAATTAAGAATTCAAAATTACTTTTATCTCATGTCATGTGCTTGGAGTACCCTTTGTCAATGCACCATTTTTTTTCTTGATTGTTGGCATATAGAGCTAGTCCACAATTTTCTTCATTTTTATTTTTCTTCCTCCAAACCTTGGTGAAGTATTATTTTTTGTCTTGCTTAAAGATAAGAAAAAACTTTCTTTTGCATTCACTTGATTTATGTCCAAAATTATTGCATATGTGGCACTCGATGTCATTCAGTAAAGGAGAGAAAGAATTTTGAGATTTGTTTAACCTTGTTCTTACATTTTTGTTGTATCTAAAAAGTCTACAACTTACAACCTTATGTCCAAAATTTCCACAAGAGAAACAATATCCATAGAAGAAATTTGGATGCCTTGGAATATAAAACTTACTTGTGGGAATCGATCTTTGTCTACCAACTTGGTAATATTCAAAATCATGTTGCTTCCTTGCTTCATAATAGGTCTGATTCAGTTTGTCCTGCCTCTTCTTTTCATATTTTGCATTGTTTGGATGACTATTGTTTCCCTTGAGAGCATTTGTGTAACTTGTAGCCTTTCCACTGGTTGACTTGTTGATGCTTGATTCACCTTTGAAAATTTTCAAACCTTACTTATATCCCAGCCATGTTGTCATCTTATGACCTATGATTGCTTGGGATGTTATCCAAAGTTTCAAATCTATTTATGAATTTTATTTGAGTCTTGGATTTTTCTATATCGTCTCTTAAGACAACTATTTCAACTTCTAGTTTATCGCAAATATTCTTATTTTATTTTATCCGATTTATCAATACTTCTTCTTTTCTTTTGGATTCTTCTAGATGGATTTTTAAGATGACTATTTCTTCACTAACCTCATTCTCTTTTTCTTTGTAGACCTGTAAATGGTCTTTTCTTAGTCTGTTCTTTTTCTCAAGTTGGGAAATTTCCTCCATAGCACTAATAACTTATCCTTCCATGTCTACTACACCTTCAATTTCTTTTGTGTATGTTTGATCACATTTGTGTTGCTCCAAAGCCATGAGAATTGTTTCATCCTGAATTATATCAGGATCATCTTCCTCGTCTTTAGAGTTGTCGGTATCCTCATTTGAATACAAAATATTCATTTTAAAATAATTTTTAAAATCACTAGGTTTATGCTTACCTTTCCTTTGATTTTCATTGATGTTATTTCTTTTTACGAGACACTTAGAAGCAAAATGACCAACTTTTCCACAATGAAAACATTCAAATGGTAACATACCTTTATATTTCTTAGAGCCTCTCTTCCATTTTTTTACAAAGTTAGCTTCTTCTTCATCTGAGAATTGTTTTGATGAATCGTGGTCTTGAGATTTTGATGATTTGATTGATTCTTTGAAAAGTGCATCCTTTATATCTCACTAATCATTTTTAGTCCTCATCTCATAGGCAAGAAGTATTCCATGTAACCTATCCATAGTCATTTTATATATTTCATGCATTTCTTCTATAACATAAACTTTTGAATCAAATCTCGAGGGACGAGATCTCATAACTTTATGAACTACCATAGATGCTTCAATCCTTTCACTCAACCCTTTCATAGTGTTTAAAGTTTCATCTACTCTAAGAAAGAAACTTGCAACATTCTCATCTTCACTCATCCTCAAACTTTTGAATTTCATTATGAGGGCTTGAAGTTTGGCCAATTTTATTTTCTTGTCACCTTCATAACTATTTACCAATTTGTCCCATATTTCCTTTGTAGATTCCAATTTCATCACTTCAACAAACTTTGTCTCTGCAACTCCACCTTGGATGGAATTCATAGCTCTAACATTGTTGTAGTAATTTTTCTTACCAACTTTATCAGTCAGAAGAGTTGCTGGGATTTTACAACCATATACCATGATCTTCCATATTTCTATACCAAGATACATCAAGTAGGTATTCATTTTGATTTTCCAAAAATAAAAAATTGTTCCATTGAACACATGATGTATGATTGAAGAAATAAAAACATCTTGTCTTTCCATATTCTCTGTGTGATATGCCTTGTACTTGTTAGAATGTTACTAAAGGAACCTTCCTATGATATCGATTGTTGAAACTCACAGCAATGATGAGAGGGGGGGAGGGGTGAATCAATATTGTATTAAGTTTATGCATTTTTCTTTTCTTCCAACCATTTGAGTTACAATTAGTGCACACTTAATGACAAGAACAAGCAAAAATAATAACAACACACTTAATGATAAACAAAAATTAAACCAAGACACTTAATGACAAGCAAAACATCACAATGGGTCCTATTTTTTAATTTAGGGATTCATTTTAAGTGTTTTTTTGGAAACATTATGAGGTTGTTAAGGCCATGGTAAAAAACGATAGTAATATTAAGCCTAAAAAGATAGGTTGCTACTAAAAGCACCACTTTTATATTCAAAAATTTTTTGGGTGTTTTTGACAAAAAATATGGGTTTTTAGAACTAAGGTTCTTTCTTTGAGATTAGAATTCTTGACAAGTTAGTAACTATGTTGTTAGTGAACCTGTCATCGAGCTATGTTGTTAGTCAACCCTTCTTTGAGCATAGTATTTGAATCATTGAGGATCCCAAGGAAGAGTAAGCTAAGCCTTCCTCATTGCAAATATATTGATTTTTTATTTTATTGAATCATTATGTCATCTAAAAAAAATATGAAGACATTTTTTATAAAATTAATTAAAAATACTAAAAAATAATTAAATTGAGTACAAATGGAATCAAGTGAAATGCCATTCACTTTTGAAAATGGTGGTAATAGTTTTGAAACCACACTCACAATATTTGAAGAAGTATGCTCCTTCCCAAGTTGGAGTAAGTTGAAGTGAACAAATACTTTTATGGAAAGTGCCATAGTTACAGGATTTCAGCTGAAAACTAGTTTTTCTTCAGGCAAAAGTTAGTTTTAACAGAAAAAAAAAATTTAGATTTAAAATTGTTCTTATATTTTTCAAGAGAGTTGTTAGATTTAACTTTCAACTGAAAAAACATTTCAGTCGAAAGATTCTTCGACTGACAAAATTCAAGAGTCCGACCGAAAAAATGCCATTATTTATTTGCATGACTTGATTCCCATGAAAGTGTTACCCAGATTCGTGATTTTACCCACATGTTTTATTTATTTTTAATTAATTAAAATTTGAATTTTTCCTCACCTCCTCAATTAGTTCCTAGATTTTCTCCTAGTTGTCCCTTATCTCCCCAATTTCTCCTTTATTGTGTCTATTTTCTCTTAGTTAGGATTTAGAGTCTAGTTTAACTTATGACTCTAAATTTAAGTTGACACTACATTTCCTCATGAAATGATTTTATTTTAATTAAAAATTCCTTTTATTAATTTCATGCACACATTGTGCACGTGTCACAACATTTTATTCTCCATATAATAGTTTTGTTTGGTATAAATTTTCCTTATATCCCTTTAATATAAATGTGTTTAGACATAACCATTTTAGACTTTGATTTTATTATGTTTCCAGTTTATAACTTAGTATAATTTTTTTTCTCTTCTCTAATCGATTCTAAATATTCGTTTTATTTTCTATGGTCATCTAGATCTTTTATTCAATTATTAATTTATTCATGTGATATTCCCTTCAAGACGCACCTATGTGCTCCAATGGTGTCACTCGCCATTTGACTTAGTTTGGAAGTTGTTTGACACTTTGAGTCAATACTCCACTTGTTGACCTTGTGTGAGACTAAGGTCTTATTGAGGAATAAGGAATCTTCCTTATTGTGTTCCCCTCATAAATCCTCATGAGTGAATATCTCAGTGTTCCCTCACGACATCTTGAACCTCTCAGGAACAAGGTAGTCATTAAACTTCATTTCAGGTCACGACATGAGTGCTATTATGATGTGACATGGACACTGCCACACCTCTCCCTAATCTATCTGATATATGTGTATGACCCCTTTAATCCATATGTGAGATGGATTAATGAGAGTCACCATGTATGCATCCATTAACAAAAATAATATTAATAACTCTTATACATGAAATCCATAACTGAAATAATCATCCTAACATATGTGTAATAAATCAAGTAATCATAATCAAAGTCAATAGTCCACTTCCCGACTCAATACAGAGTCCAAGGTGTTTTGTCAATGCCATCATCATCCTCATCACGTCATGTTTCTTACACACTTAGGAAACCTCATCATAATATATGTCAATGATATACATCAATATAATTAACATATCAAAATTTTGGTATTCATTTATAGCATAAAAGTTAACTTATAAACCAAATTAATTATTCATATAGTACCATGTTTAACGGGATCTCTTGAACACAAGTGTCCTCAAAGAATAAAACAATGTTATGAAAATGGGCTTAATGAAATTTGGATGTTACATACACCCCCTCTTGTTTTAAACTTCATCGTAAAGTTTGTACAATATAATAATGAAAC
>ML809748.1:20505-75073 GCA_009831015.1 Picea engelmannii | reverse complement strand
CAGCTCGTCCCACCATAAGGCTGCGTGTCCCTTCAGCTTGGTGACAGCATGTCTTACCTTCTTATCCTCTTCGATGTCTTCATAATCGAAGTAGGTGTCGAGTGCTCGGATCCAATCCAGCAACTCCTCAGCATTTAGATTTCTCTCATAAACGGGAATATCCATCTTCGTCTTCGAGATCATCCTCGAAATGGCTTTAATCAACCTCTCTATCGAGGCATCTTCTGCTAAGACCTCTCCTTCATCATGTCCAGCTTCCTCTTCAATCTCGGGATCGTTGAACTCTCCTACATCGGCTCCACGCCTTTGAGTGGCCTCCATATCTTCGAGTCTCTCCCTGAGATCTCGAATTTGACGTTCCATTTCTGGATTCCCTGCTGGCCTACCTCTTTTTCGGGCGTCCCTATCCTCATGATCAGGTGACTGCCTCTCTCTCCTGGGCGGAATTATGTATCTACTTCCCTCTGCTTCCTGCACAAAGAGAACTCAACTTCCGGCTTTGATACCACCCTGACGCAACCCGCCCCTCACCGAGCAAGCCGGTCGCTCCACCAGGACCTTCTAATTCTCACGGGCCCGAAGAGTCAACGGCTCTCTTTATCCCTCAGGAGTTCCTGTCACCCACAAAACACTATTCGGAAAATCTTCCCTTCGGAAATCGGGAGATCGGGTCTCGCGATATCGCGAACCTTGTGTGCACGATCTCGTGCAATTCAAATCCCCGAACCCCAAACTCCGACAACATGCCACCTGTCCTCCAATGAGCCTTGGGTCCCACACTGCCACGTCTCCTTTGGGATTTCGTGGATCGCGAATCCACGATGCGAGAACTCTTGGGCATCGAGAACCCCGATTTCCCAAACGCCGAAATCCTGAAGTCCGATGACACCTGTCCTCCCCTCGTTCTATCGGGATTTCGTGATTCGGGAGTTCGCGCTTCCTGATACACACGGTCACAGACCCTGCCAAACCCCGAATCCCGACTCCTCAAGATCTTCCGCCACGTGTATTCCTGGAGATCGATGGCTCCAGTTGAATCGAGAAATCGCCGATCATGATTTCAAAGAGTATAAAACTCTTACCTCCGGGAACGCCGAACGCCGAACCCCGATCCAAAGGGATCCTGCGCCACGTGTCCCTATCTAGATCAATGACTCAGATTTCTTCGGGGAATCGCGACTCGCGACTTCACGAGGGGTAAACCTCTTTCCTTATCAATCCCCGAATGCCGATACCCGAAGCCCAGTGGGCTTTGAATCCTTTCTCTCCTATGCTCACTGCTATCTCCCACACAACTCCTCCACGATCGGACGGTCCTCAGGATTTCGGGTTTCTCCTGGACAACTCTAAGTCGTCGATTCTCTTCCTCTCGAGAATCTTCCACCCTACCACCTTTTCCCTGTGCGACTTCACTGGAGTCTGTACCCACAGTGACTCAAGGATATTCTTTCGGGTCTATTCCTGAGATGTTCACGAGGAACTGTCCCTCCTGAGCTTACTCGACTAATTCCTTCAGAGAATCGTCATACACTTCCGGTGCCGGCTTCAAGGACCTTCAAAGTATTGAAGTCTTTCCGGACGTTCCTTACCCAGACTTGCTACTAAGCTTCGCGTCCAACCTGCACTCACCTGCACGACTTGAACAATCCCTATTCACCTTGGGCAAACGAGAACAAAGGTTCAGCTACTTAGCCTCCTCGACGCACTCTATAAGGAGGAATTCAACTGCACTCTATGCAGGAATCTCCTGGCTCAAGCAGAGAAACAATTGAAACTCATTCTCTCAAGTTTTCAACCTGATATGCAATCACATAAGAAGCATATAGGAGATAAGCATAAAAGGAAGCAAGTATGCAAAAGCACAATATCAACAACACAAAGAGACTGAACACATCCATGGAATTGAATAAAAGCTTTCCTATTAATTCAATGTCTGTACATGGAGTTTCTTCACAAGCTCTCTACTCTGCTCTCCTTTCTTCTTCTTCTCCAATGCTAATGCTGAATAATACAAGATGTGAATAATAATTAATTACACAAGGAGGGTGCCTATATTCGTTTTCCCTCCTGGAAAGATGAAACTGTCTAATGTACAGCTAACCCTATCTACCAACATTTAAAACTGTTAAATGCCTCCTTATCTACATTATATTCCAAATGCGCTCAGCTTTGAATGCCTTTAGTAAACGGCGGCGCAACAATACCAAGGTGAAATTCAAAATCAAAAAGGTTTTCTGGCTTGTCCAGCTATCATCTTCTTTCTCCTAGCGCTGGCTCACTTGGTAGGTGAGCGATGCTCCTGCATCAGCTCTGTGCTTGTACTCACTGCTACTCCTTTTCAACTGCTCCTTAATCTGATTGTGAAGTTCCTGTATTTATATAGCGAAGTCTTCGACTCTACAACTCCTAAATTATCTCTACTTCAGATCTCTCAATTAGGACACTCCTCTCAGATTTACTCCATACACGATTTGAAATGGACTTTTCCAAGTGCTTATGTTCACTGAGTCATTATATGGAAAATCACCTTGTGCTAGAATCTGATCCCACTGACTATGGTGTTTAGTAACCAAAATCGTCAACAAATCTCCCAAAATTTTATTCACCACTTCAGTTTGTCCATCTTCTTGTGGATGATATGTAGAATTAAAAGACAGCTCTGTCCCCAACGTTTTCCACAACATTCCCTAGAAATGACCAACAAATTTGGTATCCCTGTCTGAAACTATACTCCTGGGAAATCCATGGAGCCTCACAACTTCTCTGAAAAACAAATTCGTAAAATGCATTGCATCACTGGTCTTCAATCATGGGATAAAGTGTGCCATCTTTGAGAATATGTCCACCACCACAAATATGGAATTACTTCCTCTGTGTGTCCCTAGAAATCCCAACACAAAATCCATTCTTGTTGCATCCCAAGGCCTCTCTGGAATAGGAAATAGCTGATACAACCTAGTGTTCTACTTCTTCCCCTTAGCATACTGACAAATCTTACAATTGTTCACAACTCTCTTCACCTCTGCTCTCATACCTAGCCAATAATATGAACCATTTAATTGGAAAAATGTTTTGTCATGGCTGAAATGTCCGGCTAGACCTCCATTATGCTTTTCCTTCAGCAAATTATCCCTTATCGAGCATCTTAGTATGCACAAATGGAACCCTTTGAACAAAAACCCATTCTGAATCAGATATTTGACCCACTGACTTATGTCCCTGAGCACAGGATTTGCACATGCTTCATATGCCTCTCCAAAATTTGGATCATTGTGGTATATTTCCTTAAGGTGGTCAAACCCCAAGGTCTTGACTTGAAATTCATGCAGAATAAAAATCCTTCTTCTCAATGCATCAACAACCTTGTTAGCATTTCCATAAATATGTTTAATGACAAAAGTGAAATTTTGCATAAACTCTATCCACTTGGCATGTCTCTAGTTTAACTTATCCTATTTGGTTATGAATTGAAAAGCTTGATTGTCACTATACAAAACAAACTCCTTCGGTATGAGATAGTGCCTCCATTTCTTTAAGGCTTGAATTATGGCATAGAATTATTTATCGTATGTCGAGTACTTATTTTTAGCTTCATTTAGTTTATCACTAAAATATGCATCAGGTCTACTGTCTTGACTTAATTCTGCTCCATTTGCAACCCCACTCACATCACACCTCACCTGAAATGTCTTCCTGAAATCCAGTAAAACTAGTATCGGTTGTTCAGTTATTTTCTCCTTCAATATGTTGAAGCTCCTCTCAGCCTCTTCTATCCATTTTAAATACTTGTGTCTTTTTTTTATTGTATCCATCATTTGAGCACTAACCCCACTGAAATTTATGATGAACTTCTGGTAGAGACTTGCTAATCCATGGTAGATTATTACCTCAAAGATATTCCTCGGTGAAGACCATTCTCTGATTGCTTTCACCTTTTTGGGATCCATCTTCAATTCATTTCAAGAAGTCACAAAACCCAAAAATATGAGTTTTGTCTTCATGAAAGATGACTTTTTCAAATTAATCAACAACTTCTCTTGCTGCAACCTCCTCATCACTAATATCAAATGTCTCAAATGATCCTCCTTAGTCTTTCTAAACACCAATATATCATCTAGATATACAATCACAAACTTACCATTGAAATCTTTTAACACTTCATTCATTAGCCTCATAAAAGTACTTGGGGCATTCGTTAATACAAACTACATAAGAAGCCATTCATATAACCCCTCATTTGTTTTGAATGATGTTTTCCACTCATCACCTTCCCTCATCCTTATCTGGTGATATCCACTTTTCAAATCTATTTTTGAAAAATAGTTAGCTCCACTCAGGCAATCCATCAAATCATCCATCCTTGGTAATGAAAATCTATGTTTGATGGTGATCTTGTTTATGGCCCTTGAGTACGTACACATTCTCCATTCTCCATATTTCTTTGGAATTAATATAGTCGGTACTGCACATGGACTCAATATTTCTCTGACCAACCCTTTGTCTAATAGATCTTGAACTTGTCTCTTCACCTCCTCATTCTCTTGAGGTGTCAACTTGTACACTTCTTTATTCAACAAACTTTCTCTTGGTATCAATTCAATGTGATGGTTGATACTTATCATTGGTGGTAATGAGTTTGGCAACTCATCCAGTACAATGTCAACAAAATTATGTAACAGTTCATGAACTTCCTAAGGTAAATATTTAATTGAAGTACTAGTAAGGATAACCCTTGTCTTCCTCACTACAACAAACTGCATCTCCTATTCCTTCTTTAATTCGTTCAGGAGTTCCTTCCCACTCATGAGAAATATGCTCACGCTAGCTTCATATTTCACCTTCTTTTCCTCAATTGGAAACAACATGTGTGTTCTACCATTCTTCTCTATTATGTATGTATTCTTCCTCCCATAATGAATAAAATTCCTATCATAATGCCACAGTCTTCCCAAAAAAACATGATAGACATCCATGGGAATCACATCACATAGAATCTCATCTCTATATCCTCCTATTTTAAATTCAACCAGGCATTATTGAGTGACTATTACCTTATGACCTTTCTGCAACCATGAGACCTTATATGGTGTTAGATGTGCAACCATATCCATCTCTAGCTTCTCCACCATCTCCATGGATACTAGGTTGTCAGTGGTTCCACTGTCAATTATCACCTTGCAAACCATGTCCTTTGTTTTGCATGTTGTCTTGAACAAAATTTTCCTCTTTGTGGGTTTTTTAGTTTCTGGATCTTGTTTCAAAAGAACCTTCTTCATCATCAATGATTTCCCATCCTCTGCACCTTCTGACTCAACATCTCACCTCTGCATTTCCAAAATGTGAGCTTCGCCTCCTTTCTTCCTCTTGAGATAATCCCAAGATATGTGTCCTGCCTTTCCACAGGCATAACATCTCACTTCTCCTCCTCTTCCTCTTCCTCTGGGAAAAGAGTTTCTATGACCACCCTGTCTTCTTCTGGAAATTCCTCCTCTTTGAGGGTGACTATGTGGTTTCTTTGCCTCATCTTTGGGCTTTTGTGCTTTCTCCTAGGCAACTCCTTTACCTCTGTTCGAGATTTGACCTTTTTTTTGTTGACTTTGTTTCCTGGCCAACTTCTCTTCTACTTTCAACAAAATTTGATCTGCATCCTCCACTGTCCTGACTGTCGTCATATTGATTTTGTCCTCGATATCATGCCTTAGGCCATTAATGTATTTGGAAATTTTCTCTTCGTCCCTATCTCTCTGTTTAGCTCTAATGTTCAATTTGTAGAACTCCTTTGTGTACTCTTTCACAGTCAATACTCTCTGTCTCAGGTTCTGCACCCTCTTGAACAAAATTATCTGGTAATCCTTGGGCATGAATTTCTCCTTCAACTTGGCTACCATTCGATCCTAACTCTTGATCTTTCATTTTCCCTTGATCATTTTGTCGGCTTGTAGTTCATCGCACTAGAGTGTTGCATGTCCTTTCAACCCAGTGACAACATGTCTTACCTTTTTCTCTTCTTTGACATCCTCATAGTCGAAATACTTGTCCATTTCTCGTATCCAATCAAACAATTCTTCTGTGTCTAAATTTCCTTCATACACATGGATGTTAATCTTTTCTCTAGCTCCCAATCTCACAACTGCTTTCAGTAAGTTCTCTTTCACAACATCCTCATCTACAACTTCTTCAACTTCTACTTCTTCAATTTATACCTCATTGACGTCTCCAACATCAAGCACTCTCATTTTTTATGTCTCCATGGCATCCAACCTCACACGTAATTATCTCATCTCCCTTTCCATATCTTTGTTGGCTACATGAGGCTCAACGCATCTTCTAGGTGGATTTGTGATGACGCTTCTGATACCCCTCATTGATATCAGTTTACCTTTCTCCCTACAAAAGTCAATTATGTACTCACTTTGATACCACTCCTAGTGCAAACCCCCCTCCCCTCCAAAGGGATGCTCAACCTCTCAGTCTAGGACCGTTCAAAATACTGAGTCATAGCGACTCTTTGGGTCTCTTTTTCCTCTTGGTGACCATGACTATGATCATGAGTCTATCCCTTCACGATTCATGCTCCAGGGATATCCTGAACTCTTCCTTCGACTTTTCCTGAAATGCGCTACTCTGAATCTCTAAGATCTCGCCACGTGTCTCCTCAAGTCTGTTGGCTCCACTCGAGTTCGGGTTTCATGACTTCCCAAAACTCTAGGTTTCTCTCCCATGAACCTCTAGAATTCTAACTCTCAAACTCCTTAATCCATTGCCACGTGCCCATTTCACGATCAATGGCTAAAATCTATTCGCGACTTCGAAATTCGTAATTCTCCTTTCGGAAATCCTCCAAACTTCCCAAACTCCAAAGTGTCGAACACCTTGTGACTATCCTCCACGTAGATTTTCCAAATCTGAAGGTCTGGGATCATTCATCTCCTCTCAGAATGAATCGTTTCCACCGATTTCAGTGAATACTCCAATGACTTTTGTCCTTGAAGAATTTCCACTTCTCTCCCTCCTAAGGTTTACTTCTTTGGTTTCCCCTGGTTCCTCCAAACACCTCCTTCAACACTTAGTGTAATTTTTTATCTGTGCACACCTTGCAACAAATTCTCTTCCATGACTTAACTTCTCCTTGTGGATGGATTCACACTCCTTGTGAATGTTCTCCAACCACTTCTATCTCTTGTGAATGGAATCACACTACCCCTCCTGGGCATTCAGTTATGAAAATTTTGTCACACACTCCTTGTGGATGTCATTGCACTCCTTGAATACATAAGTTTCGTTATCCCTCCTGAGATTTTGAGTCGAAAGAAACTCAGTCACACACTCCTTCGAGACACTATGCATGCCTTGCACTCACCCAATGAAGAGAAACAATTGAAACTTATTCAGTCTTCATAGTGAATCATACATTCAACAATGCAATGCAGTCATGGATTCAAGAACAAGAAATAACAAAGAATTGAAAAATAACAGAAAGTATACCATTCACTCATTCAGATAGAAAAAACAACCACATACCTTTGGGACAATATTCCTCTGTTATATTCATTCAAATAGAACTTACATACATTCATACACGTTTCTTCACTACTTCTTAACATATACACTGCTAATCGACTATCTTCTATCATCAGTCTTCCAACAACAAAGGCAACAACCACCACTACTGGGAAATATTACCAAGATTTTATTCAAAGGGGTGATCTTTGAGACTTTCCCTCCAAATAATTTATGTTATGTTATCGAAATTAAATGATATCAACTAATTAACATCTATTACAATAAATATTGAGCCAGACAAATAAGAGCGCAATCTCCAAATCTGTACTACGATCCGTCTCATAAAAAAAATGCATTCCCCATTGATCTTACGTGATGGATCAGCCTCCAGTCATTAAAGAAGTTCATAACTCAAAACAAAACTTGAACATATGTTACATTAATACATTGATGTTTGAAATTCAAAATATTTCAAAATACACGCTAGTGCATCCAGCTATCTCTTGCTTGTGCTTTGCTGGCCATGCTCCTACATCACAAACTTTCTTACACAGTCTCAATTTCTTTTACCAAATTTGAAATCTATGGAATGCAAATGCGTGAAACTCATAAGTTAAAAAATTTGAAATCTATGGACTTCAAATGCATGAAACTTGTAAGTTAAAAAATATTAAATGAACCTAAACACATATTGCACTATCCAAATCATCTATTCTATTATTGAAACCTAAAACATATGCATAAAAACCAAGGAAGAAAAACCAATAATATATATTAGTATATACGTCTAAGATAATAAAAATATAAATACTAAATAAGTTATTCAATCAAGAATAACATACCCAACCATGAGAAAGAATAACATACTCAACCGAGGTTCCATGGATCTTTAAGGAGTTCCTTGGAGCTAATATTATTGCTCTCTTTTTATTCTATTCTGCATATAAATCCATTCTTCCAAACACATAAATCTTTAATTTTCTACTATGGTTTAGATGTTCTCATATTATAATCAAATTCTCTTTCAAAAATGCCTACATTAATATGAAATAAGTATGATCATATACATAATATTTTTAAACAGAAGTTGGTGTGTGGTTGGTAAGAAATCATTGTTCATAGTTAGATAATACCCCAAGAATGAAATCACTTGGATGTATGCAGAAAAAAAAATCTGGATTCTTTTTGTTTTGAAATATATGTTCTCATATAATTAATATAGAGTTAGATAATGCCCAAACAAACATATCACTTAGATGTATGCAGAAAACACAAATTTGGATTCTTTCAAGAAGGTAAATCTTTCATTTTTTTGTTCTGAAATATATGTTCTCATATAATCAATTTGCTACACCATGATATAAACATAAGATCATGTGCAAGATATTTTTAAATCTAGGAAGGTTGGTTGGTGGTTAATACACAATAAGTTAAGGGTTTGACAACACTACAATCATGTAGAAGATATTTATAATTATAGGAATATTGATTGGTTTTTAGTAAGAAAAAAGTTAAGAGATTGACAATACCCCAACAAGAAATTCACTTTGTTGTATGCAGAAAACAAAAATATCTATATTACACCATTCTTCCAAGCAGATAAATCTTTCTTTTTCAACTGTGGGATAGATGTCCTCATATATTCAAATTCTCTTTCAAAAATGGTTGCATCATGATCTAAACATAAGTAAGATCATGTATATAGCATATTTTTAGCATAATTTTAAATCTAAAAAAGTTAGTTCATGGTTGGTAAGCAATTAGTGAAGAGTTCAAGACAATACTCAAATAAATAAAGGGTGGTTTGAATATTCCCCATTATTTTTATATCTAGAAACGTTAGTGCATGGTTAGTAAGAAATTAGTGAAGAGTTCAAGACAATAATAAAATAAATAAGGGATGGATGGACTTTTCCCATTCTTTCCTCAAAGATTTACCATTTTAAATTATGGTAAATTTATATAGGGACTCATTGACTAACCTTTCCATGAATAGAAATGATTAATTATAATATTATACAAGGAATATTTTATCAACCAAAACTTCAATTTTTCTACAAGCGTATTTCAACCACAAATAAGTCATGGTTTTAAAAATAATGTTGAACTATTTTTGTAAAAGAAATATAGGCAAAGGATATTGGATTTATGTGATTAACCGAAACTTTAGTTTTGCTATATGTGTATTTCAACTTACAAATAAGCCATGGTTTTAAAAATAATGTTGAACTCTTTTTGAAAAATAAATTTAGGAAAAGGATATTGAATTTTTTATCAACATCTTTCAAAAGCAAAGAAAAAAGGGACATAAAAAGTTGTTCTGCACATCTTTCAAAAGGAAAAAAAAAAGATCTGGAAAATTCATTAAGGATAGTACATGTAGTTACATCTAAATCCTAATTATATATTATTCTAAACCATTGACATGGACGAAATAAATGCAAGGAAATTCTATCATGTGCATATCTATAATGTAACCCATAAAATTTCAAAAAAATAGAAAAATAAATTTAAGCATTCATTTGTATATAATAAAGTCCTCATAAAAACACACTAGAACTTACAAATTCAATGTGCATATGCATGACCTATGCATCATCATGTATGGATGCATCTTTCTCCAATATGGACACTTCCTTCTCGGGCACTCTTTTTGGCACTCTCTTTTCCAAGTTGGCCTATAACACATTTGAAATTTGCATATGTCCATTAAGGAATCTACTTACATAAAAAAAAAATTAAATAATTTTTTATGAGTTAAAATTAAATGATTGACACTTGAAATCATAGTTTTAAACTTTGAAAAATGCAATACACTTGATGTGCCAACATCAATATCATCCCCCTCTTGAAATTCCCCCAACATTTGCGATGATAACTGAGATAAACCTATAAATGTGTTGGGATATGGCAAGGGAATATGTGAATGCAAAAACTTTGAATTTTAGAGAAATGTGTTCACATTAATGGCGAGAAAATTTGAATTTTAGAGAAATGTGTTTACATTAATGGAGAGATATAAATTTGTTGGATTGATTCTTCACGTGGAAATTATACAACTAAAGTGTAAATATGGATATTTCTAAAAACATACCTGATTCATTGTATCAAAATTTAAAAATGATGAATCAAGTCCCCTATTTAATGATGAATCATTTAACATTTGGCCAAACTGTGTTTAATGAACATGTAGCACATGTCAATTATTTATAACAATGCAATGATGGGTATCTAGGTCTAATAAAAAGAAAACTATTTCTGAATGCATGAAAAAATTACAAACTAAAACACATATTGGTCCAATGCATGATTCCCCATGCCCAATTAACTATTTCCATCCACTGCGACAAAATTTGGCATAAGAACGTAGCTCTTCTATGCTTATGGAATATATCTCCTCATCCGTATTCTCAACATAACTCTCCTGAGCAGTGGATTGTGCCCTCTGTCGATTCAAACCGACATTAATACCATAAAAAAAATATTTTAAGTTATCTCCAATTGGAGTCCTCGCCTCCTTACCAACTTGTGATGTGGCTTGCATCTCTTTATGTGAAGCAAATTCCCCCATTGGGAGAGATGCCAATGGTGGTGGATGCCTCAGCAATGATACATCTCGATATACTCTTTCTCTATTATATTTTCAACCTTTACCAACCCCATAATATCGAGATGGTAGGCTCGTATAATCAGGGTGCATGCCCAAAACAAATAATCATATAAAAGTTTAGCAAAGTAAATTGGTACCTCATCATTCCATGGAAACATTCCATATGCTACCAATAATCTATTATAGATATATCCCGCAATGTTCGGTTTCTTGAAATGTTGCACCTTCAACATCGGTCACTTTGGACCTTCCTTGAAATTAAACATTCAAATTGCGTCATCTTTTGAAACCTTTTTTTGTACTACTTCCCATTTATCATGGACCACCACCTCTGATTTCTGTCCCCTCATCAAATCTATGAAGGTATCAAAATTTAGCCCAAGGTTTTGATATACATTAATAAAGTTTTGCAAACAATGCAAAACGATCTCCAAGCTTTGCTTTCTCTCTATAGGGAGAGACAATATGTGCCTAAGATCATTCTTTAGCTTAACATTATGGAATGAGCATCATTGGAGTGTCATTGCTTTAACATTTCCTTCCCAAGGAATCTCTTCACCAACATCCTAGGGATAGGTGGTCGTAGGGGTGCAATATTCATTTTCTTGATAACATTTCCTTGATCCACCTTCACCCTCTACATGAACATTGGACTCTACCTTATTTTCACTCTCTCTTTCATTATCGACCCCTTGATAAAACTGATCCTATACACAAAGAAACAATTGAAAATATTCACAAAATTGAACAAAAATACATAAAAACATATAAAATAGACACAAAAAAATAAAACAAAATAAAAATATAGAATAAATTTACAAAACATATCTTGTTGATGTGATGGGGTGTACACATTCTCCGAAGTGGCGGTATTTATGTTCAACTTATTTGAATGGGTTTAATCCCCAACTGTATCCTGAGAACTCTGTCTTCATGCTCTATTGACTTATTCATTCGACAATCTCCTCCTTTCGCTAGACTTCCTGTTGTCACTAGCTGCCCCTACTTGACTATGATACCTTTATGAAATCGAGGTCTCTAACGACCTAGGCGTATTTTTAGGAATAAGGGTACCTCTTATTCCTTCATTGGAAAGCCTCAAGCGTTTACGAGGTGGATTTGGATATTGGCATCCCAAGGAATCACCTCGATCCATCCTTCCAAAATCCAAGAAAATGAAAACATAAGGTATAAACAAGTTCAAGGCATAGACATATATTAAAGAAAGTTAGAAATAAATTTGTGAGATTAATCTCACAAGTATGAGGTCAATAATATTTTGTATTAGGAGGGAACAAAAATACATATTCAAGACATATTTTGTTCTTAAATGAGAAAAAACTGTTAACTACTACAATACCTCCTCTCCCCACACTCTTCATACACATCTACAATCCTAGCCCAAGTCTATACTTAAAGAGATCTATGATCGATTTGTTTGGAAAAGGTGGAATGTGATATGCCTTATAAAAAGGCACATTGAATTTAGATAATTCAAACACCTTAACGAGGGACATAGAGGTCGAAGATTAAGTATGGATATTAATTATAGTATATTTATTTTCTAGGTGGAACATTCAAGATTGGTTGAGCATGATGAAGTTTAGGAACTTAATAAAGGCAGTTGTCAGTTTGGATTAGCTAGCCAAGTCTAAAAAGTGAGTTTTGGAAAGTTAAGTTTTTTTAGTCATGAGGACTGATATATAATCATTTATAAATGGGCTATGATTTTACCTATGTTGATTCACTAAGGAGTTATCCAATGAATATAAAAATAAATAAAATAAAACACTTCTTTATAGGTTTAAGAAACATACTAATCTAGCATATTAAATATTTTTCCTTACTTAGTCAGTGTTATGGGTTGAGTTGTTTAGAGCTCTATCCTTCAAAGAGGGAATCCCAATTATATTGAAAATCAACTCATTCTATATATTCCATAATTTAGTGTCATCCATAAATTCATGCTATATAGTCCATAATTTAGCCTCAATTATGTAAGTTAAGAGGAAACCATGCCAAATGTATGGAATTAGCATTATGAGTATAAAAAAGATGACATAGCTAGAAGAAATTCTTATTATAGATATGTAGAATACTTTTATAAGTATTTTTATATTTTCTTCTATGTAACAAGATAATGATTTGAGAATTGTGTGTTTGAATGATTAATTGTATAATTTTGGATCAAAATCATTTTTTGAAACATGCATGTTGTTAAATATTTGTCACAGTCATTTGGGGAAATTGTTATGCATGTATGTTTATTTCCATTTTAATGTTGAATTGATATATGTATGTGTGTGTAAAAATTAGTCAAGAGATTTATAAGGATTAAATGGAATCACAACTGAGAAACCTAATTAAAGGAGAAGACAAAATTTTAATAGTGTGCCATGACAACCTAGGCAAGTCTAAGTGTAGTGAAAAAATGTTTACACAAGACAAATTGATCAAGACAAATATTTATAAATGAGCTATGATTTCTTATGTTGATTCTCTAAGGAGTTATTCAATGAAGATAAAAATAAAAAATAAAAACACATCTTTATAGTTTAAGAAACTTACTAATCTAGGATATTAGATGTTTCTCCTTACTTTGTCAGTGTTATGGGTTGAGTTGTTTGGAGCTCTATCCTTCAAAAAGGGGATCCCAATTATATTGAAAATCGATTTTGGGTTATGTTGGAGTGCTCAAGATAACATATTCACTAGGTTGTTGCTTCATTCCCATCTTTGAGGTCTCAGGCACATTATATGGTGCCTATGGATGGGAGGAAAAATGATCCTATGGAGATATTTACTCAAGTGTTATAACAACTAAGTATTTTATCTTAAATATTTAACTTACAAGAATTAATTATTTTATTTTTCTTTTGAGTAAATGTTATGAGCATAAATTGGTGAATGATTATGTTCAAGATATATATTCTAGGATATCTAGGAATTATGTGTAGATTTCTAAGGTTGGTTCATCCTTCAACTCATGCTATATAGACCATAATTTAGCCTCTATTATGTAAATTAAGAGGAAACCATGCCAAATGTATGGAATCAACATTATGAGTATAAAAAATATGACATTTAACTAGAAGAAATTATAATTATATATATGTAGAAGACTTTTATAAGTATTTTGATATTTTCTTCTATGTAAGAAGCTATAATAATTTTAGAATTGTGTGTTTGAATGATTAATTGTGTAATTGGATCAAAATCATTGTGTAAAACATGGATGTTGTTAAAAGTTTGTTATAGTTATTTGGGGAATGTGTTGTTCATGTATGTTTATTTCCATTTGAATATTGAATTGATATATGTGTATGTGTAATAATCAAGGGATTGCTAAGGATTAAATGGAATTTCAACTGAGAAACCTAATTAGAGGAGAAGATTAAATTTTAATAGTGTGCCATGAAAACCAATGTAGGCAAGTCTAAGTATAGTGAAACAATTCTTACACAAGACAAATTGATCAAGACAAGTGTTTATAAATGGGATATGATTTTACCTATGTTGATTCACTAAGGAGTTATTCAATGAACATAAAAATAAAATAAAAACTAACACTAAAAATAACACATCTTTATAGGTTTAAGAAACATACTAATCTAGTATGCATATAATTAGATATTTTTCCTTACCTGGCCAATGTTATGGGCTGAGTTGTTTGGAGATCTATCTTTAAAAGAGGGAATCCAAATTATATTGAAAATCGAGTTGGGGTTATGTGGGAGCTCTCAAGGTAACATCTTCACCCTTGTTGCTTCATTCCCATTTTGGAGGTGGCATGCACATGAGCTGGTGCTTATGGTTGGGGGGAAAAATGATCCTATGGAGATATTTCCTCAAGTGATATACCAACTGAGTATTCTTATCTTAATATTTAAGTTACAAGTATTAATTATTATATTTTATGTTTGAGTAAATGTTGTGTGCATAAATTGGTGAATGGTTATGTTCAAATATATATTCTGGGTTGTCTATGAATTATGTGCATATTTCTAAGGTTTCTCCATCCACCGACTCATGCTATATAATACATAATTTATCCTCTATTATGTAAATTAAGAGGAAACCATGCCATATGTATGGAATTAACATTATGAGTATAAAAAAGATGAAATATCTAGATTAAATTCTAATTATATATATGTAGAAGACTTTTATAATTATATTGATAGTTTCTTCTATGCAACAAGCTAATAATTTGAGAATTGTGTGTTTGAATGATTAATTGTATAATTGGATCAAAATCGTTGTGTAAAACATGCATGTTGTTAAATATTTGTTGTAGTGATTTGGGGAATTTGTTGTGCATGTATGTTTCCATTGTAATATTGAATTGATATCTGTGTGTGTGTGTGTGAAAATTAGTTAACAAATTGCTAAGGATTAAATGGAATCATCACAAACGAAAAACCTAATTATAGGAGAAGACGAAATTTTAATGATGTTCTATGACAACCAAGGTAGGTAGGTATAAGTATAGTGAAACAATGTTTACACAAAACAAATTGATCATAACAAGGAATAACATAGGAAGTTTTGTTTTAGTTCTTTTGGAAGATTGTATACATATTTTTAGTATTTAAAATCCTCTTGGACTTTGCATGGACATACAAGAGCATCCACTATTTTACGAAGGAGAAAAGAGAAGCTTATAGAAACACAAAGGCATGGACTTTAAGATTTATCGTATAAGATAATAACATGAAAATATTTTGAGGTATTTGGGATAGTCCAAGTTTCTTATAGGTGTCAAAATTTTCTAAATTTTTTTCTCGTCTTATCCAATTGAATACTTTTATATATATATATATTTATTATGTTTAATGAATTTTTAAAGAAATAGTTCCAAGAGTGTTTTATAATACAGTTCCAAGAGTGTTTTCAATTGGACAGAGACCATGTGGCACTTTGTTATGAAATATGCACAGAGTCAACAATCATCCTCCAATATCTCGTAGAAAAATATCATTTGGACCAATGTTAAAACTTGGTTTGGTCTGATTCATTGTTCGTAATATGTCCATGTATATGAATTTTAATATCGACAAAGAGTAAAAAAAAACAAGGAAACAAGGATTGTAGAAACCATGAATATCATTTCAAGACAACATTTCAATTTATAAAGTTGTCGTATAAGATTAAAATCCTAGGTTAAATCTCATCCATGCATTTTTCAGTAGAAATAGTGAAAGTCCTAACATTTCAAAACTATTGTTTTATACGTACACTCTAGGTTATTTTGATTTATTTTTTCTATCGTTGGGTAGAGTATTTCCCTCTTTCCACTCTATGAATTTGTCCAAGACCCTTTGGCTTGGAGTATTGGTGCATTATTTGATCTCTTCACTGGAACAAAGGGATTTGCAACATATTTTTGTAGCTCAATGATTAGATTACTTTTAAGTGGTAATGTGTCCCTAATTTTCATTGAATTATCATGAACTATAGGGAGTTGACGGAGATTAGAATGGTGTTATGAAATCATGACGAGTCCATTTAGGGAAACAAAAAATCAATATTTTCATCTCTTAACAAAATTCATGAAAATGAATAGTAGACAGTCACTCACGTTGTAACAATTATGACCTCTCTTGTCCAATGTAAGAGAAAAATAATCATTGTAGAGGTTGAATGTAATATGATTTGGAATTTGGTTATCAATATGAGCAAGGGAGACCAATTCAAGGCCTTGAACTAGGCATTGTTTTTAAATTAAAACTACGGGGGATCATAGGAAGATGATACTATTAATCAACTTGTATACAACATGGAAATAAAAAAACTAGAGTTAAACCCAGTAAACCCAACACTGGAAGAAGCGGACGAGAAATATATATTTTTCTAATTTCCTATTATACTAGGTGTATCTTGTAGAATCTATACCACTCAAAAGTGTTGACAAATTTTTCATTTGGATATAATTAGGCTTTGTTATATGTTAGCACATAGTCTAATATCTAGTTATTATATGTCACTTTTGAAACAGACCTTGATGTACGTGCTCTATAGCTTTCATGTAGTCTTTTTTATTGATATTAAATCTCTTAGTTATAATTAAAAATATTAAAATTGTTGTTAGTAAGGTATCTGTAGACATTCTGTTATGCATCACTAGATGAACAACTTTAATCTTTGCATTATATTTATGTACTTGAAGTAAATATCAAGAAAAACTAAAACACTAAGTAGTTCATTCAAACTTTATATTCTACAAATAAATCTAGTGTTTTAGCTATTATTATACTAAAAACATAGACCATCCATAACTCAAACAAAACATATATGCAACATCAATAGAAAATTAAGAAGTACATTTGACACCAAATTTAGATAAATTTCAAAAAATTAGTTACATTAGCTAATAAAATTCTAACTACTTAACTAAGAGTCTCTATACATGTTTTCCAATTACAAAAAGTTCAATATATAAATTGAATCCAAAAATAAAAAAAAATTAAGGATAGAAGGTATTGTACAACACTGGGCACTCTGTGTGAATGGGCAGAGTCCATATGGCATCCTATGCAAATGGGAAGAGTCCATATGGAATCCAATGCAAATGGGAAGAGTCCATATGAAATCTGTCCATTCGCATAGAGTGCCATATGGGCTCTATGCAAATAGACATAATCCTTATGGACTATGTACAGAGTCAAACCAAAATAAAAATCTATAACTTAATAAAAAAAAAAAACTAAGCTACAAAGGAATCTGTATAGAGTCAAACCAACATAAAAAACTATAACTAAATTAAAAAAAAAAGTTTCAAACATAAACAAGAATTACCTAGCCCTGACCCCTACACTTGGATTTGACAATAACACCAACATTCATCAACCACCATCATTCACCAACAATACCAACCACTAGTGTTCACCAACAACACCAACCACCAACATTTACCAACAACACTTGTAAGGTAAAAATGTACATAGTTTACAATTATAAAAAATTCATTATATAATTTGAAACTAAAATTAAAAATTGTTGGGGATGGAACGTATTGTACAACATCTATGCACTCCATTCATACAGATTCCATATGGAAATTTGTGTTAATATATAGAGTCGATGGACTCTGTCCATTCACACAAAGTGCCATTGACTCTACGCAACATCGATATGGACTCTATCCATTCACACGAAGTGCCATATGGACTATGTGCGAGTGGGCATAGTCCATGTAGTGTACCCTTTTCACTACTGAGGTTTCCAACCTCACAGTTGCCATTCTATACATGGATTTTTACATAATTCGTACAGACATTATAAGCACATGCATTTAACACCATTAAACATACTTGAATCTCAGAGTAAAATATATAAGTTACTGCTACAATTAAACAAGACATAGCATTCAACAGTAATTCATTTACACAGCGAAAAACATGATACATACACAGCACGGTCATGCACAACATGATTAAAGCATAATTCAAATACTTATCTTTTAACAGCTGTAGAAATCACCGACCAAGTGCAGGCCTTCCACGAACCTCCCAGCCTTAGACCACACTTTTCATCATCTCAACAGTGGGTCACCCCCGAGCTGGGACCGAGCTCCACCCCAGGGAAAGGAATCCAGACACAGGCTGAGGTTACAGGGAAAACAATCACTCACCACCACTAGGAAGGAATTCTCTCCCAGGAATCTCCCATGCTCACTGCCCACAGACCCTCATTCCCCACATGCTTGTTCCACCCCAGGAGAGTGTACCTTCTCTGTCACCTGGACAGTCCTTCGGCTGCCAGTCTCCCTTACCTTGGGTTACAGGAATAGACCGGACCGAAAGTCTCAGGGTTGTGTAGCAGCTACAAGGTTCTTTCCAGGAGCTCTCTCCTTCCTTTGCGCACTCTCTCACCTAAAGGAGTCGCTCACAGGCCAACAAGCCTCACACAGTCCAGTACTGCGTGGCCACAACAACCCACTGGGAAAACAGACACAGGCTTCCCCAAACTGGTATAGCAGTCACAGGATGATCTCATGGTCATGATTTTGGAATAGGGCTCCACGCACAGGCTAGCTCAACTTTTCCTGAACAACCAAGGATTCTTCCACTCGAGTTCAACACAGGGTTCCTGTTCAGGAAATGCACTCTCAGGTTTTTCCTAGAACAGACACAGACTCACAGCTCTGGACAGGGGTGTACACAGATTCTTGAGGACAAACACAAGCTTTCTTTTCTGTATCAGAATTACACGAGGGTCCCTTACAGACTGGCTTCCCTTGATCACCCTCCGGACAGTCAGATTGAATTGATGAGAGCCCCCCCTCACAACTTACTTCATCTGTTTTATTTGCATGCACCGGGGTTGACACTTGTCACCCTGGAAACTACATGCGTTCCATCCGCACGCCTTCCTCCCACCACTTGGGAAAGCTCGTGTCCTTCCAAAAAGACTTAGGATAAAAACATATGATGATCATATATTTTGGAATAATATTAAAATATTATTCCTAGGCTTAAGCCCCCTTAAGCTTAGCCCCTAGGCTCAACACTTACCCCCTTTCCCACCTTCCATCCCCTAGTTCCTTTCCCACTCTGTGGACGCTCAATCCGCCTTCACTCATTCATCGTGGTCGGTCTGCACTGGCGGTGTTTATATTTTATTATTCGATCTGCATACATACAAGTACATCAACAGGCTCCTGGCCTTCACACTTAGGCTCCCTGGCCTAGCAAACACATAATTCTTCCAGCTTATACAAAACTTGGCTCACCATCCTATAACACATATTTACAATCTCTTTCAGATCATAGTTTACATCGGGGCTCGGCCTTGGGGACACTACAATCCCTCTCCCCTTATTTTTTCACTGTCCTCAGTGCAACTTTACATAGCATCTGCAAGTTCTTCAAAATTCTCAAAAAGATGTAGGTACTCTGCCCGCATAACATCTGCATGCTCCCATGTCATGTCCTCAGGACCATACCAGGTCCACTGGACCTTTACAAGCTCTATAGCTCGATTCCGGAGCTGTTTTCTTTTCCTGTCCAATATGCGTACAAGATGCACTTGCAGGACACCTTCTGGTTCCACTTGGATCACAGTCCAATCGATAACATGATTAGTATCAGGTACATATTTCTTAGGCAGTGAAACATGAAACACATTATGTACAGTCATAGATGCAGGTAACGCAAGCATGTATGCAACTGGCCCAATCCTTTCCAGGATCTTGAACGGCCCACAAAATCTTGCTGCCAACTTGGCGCAACTTCCCAATTTCAGGGAACTCCTGTTAGTTTTCACTTTCAGGAAAACATGGTCACCCACTTTGAATTCTCTATGGGTTTTGTTACTATCAACGTAACTTTTCTGCCTGTCCTGGGAAACTTTCAAATTCTGTTTTATTTTTATCATTTGATCTTCCATCTCTCTGAGTAGTTCACGTCCAACTACTGTTCTGTCAGCTGGATTATCCCAACTCACTGGAGTGTTGCACTTTCTTCCATAAAGTGCTTCGAATGGACTCATCTTCAAAGATGAATGATGCCCATTATTGTAGGTGAATTCTACCAAATGCAGGTAGTCTTCCCACCTTGATGGTTTATCCATCACATACATTCTCAACATGTCTTCTATTACTCCATTTACTCTCTCTGTCTGTCCATCAGACTCGGGATGATACGTTGTACTGAAGTTTAGATTCGTTCTAAATACTTTGAACAGTCCTTTCCAAAAATTCGAAGTGAATTTCGGGTCCCTATCAAACACAATTGTCTTTGGCATTCCATGCAAGAGTGCAACTTCTTTTAAAAAGATATCAGCAACATCTGCTGCTCTGTGGGTGGTTTTCAGTGGAATAAAATGGGTAGCTTTAGTAATCTTGTCCACCACCACCATGATTGAGTCATGCTGCTTGCTTGTTCTGGGCAATCCTGTAATAAAATCCTTTGTTATCACATCCCATTTCAACTCAGGAATAGGTAAAGGCTGCAACAACCCTTTTGGGTGTCTATGATCAGCCTTGACCTTCTGGCATTCCATACATTTGGCGATGTATTCAACAATTTCCTTCTTCATACCTGGCCAAAAATAATGGCTTTTGACTGCTGCCACAGTCTTCTGATATCCTGGATGACCAACATAAATCACATTATGCATTTCTTTTAGAATTTCCAGCTTCAACTCTTGGTCATTGGGTACATACACTTTGTTTTTATACATAAGTAGACCCTCATTTCCTAAGGTATAACCTTCCTCGGTCTGTGGTCTTTCATGCTGCTGTAGCTTTGCTACAAGTCTTTTGTACTGCAAATCAGCACTTGCAGACTACACAATTCTGTCTTTCAACTCAGTTATGTACATGCTAATGGCTGTAGAATGTAATTCATGCACTTTTCTACTGAGTGCATCAGCCACTTTATTGTATTTCCCTTTGATATGTCTGATATCAAAGTCATATTCACACAGAAATTTCAGCCATCTAATTTGCCTGGCATTTAAAGTTGGTTGATCAAATAAATATTTCAGACCGTTTTGGTCTGTTCTCAACTCGAATTTCTTGCCCATGAGGTAATGTCTCCATTTCCTCAAGGCATGGAAAACTGATGCCAGCTCTAAATCACGAGTGGCATAATTCATTTCATGTTCTTTCAGCTTTCAAGATTCATAACAAATTACAGATCCCTCTTGGTTGAGAACTCTTCCCAGCCCTTCGTTACACGTATCTGTGCAGACTACGTAATCCTTACTTGGATAAGCAATCTTCAGGATTAGAGCACTAGTGAGAAGTTGCTTCAATTGTTGGAAGCTGCTCTCACATTGTTCAGTCCACTGGAACTTCTTCTCCTTCATTTGCAAGGAAGTGATAACATGAGCTATCCTTGAAAATCTGGCTATGAACCTCCTATAATAACCTGCCAGACCCATAAAGGATCTAACTTCTGTCACATTTCTTGGCACTGGCCACTCTTGAATGACCTGTACCTTCTCAGGATCCACAGCGATCCCCTCTTCAGAAATAATGTGTCCCAGATAATGGATCTGCTTTTGGTAAAATGAGCACTTGCTCAGTTTTGCATAGAGCTAGTGTTCTCTCAACACCTGCAGCACCATTCTAAGATGTTGTTCGTGTTCTTCCTCTGTCTTGGAGTACACCAAGATATCATCCAAGAAGACTATGATGAACTTGTCCAAATAATTTCTGAACACTCCATTCATTAGGCACATAAAGATAGCAGGTGCGTTGGACAGTCCAAATGACACCACTGTAAATTCATAGTGACCGTACCTTGTTCTGAAGGCGGTCTTGCTAATGTATTCATATTTTATCCTCACTTGATGATATTCAGCTCGAAGATCTATTTTCGAAAATACTTTCGCATCCTTTAACTAATAAAAAATATCATCAATCCTTGGCAGAGGATATTTGTTCTTGACAGTGACTTTATTCAAATGTCGAAAGTCAATGCACAGCCTCATCGTCTCCCCACGGTGACACGCTGGGGCGAATGTAGCCTTTCTTTAATAGCTCTTCGAGCTGCAATTGTAACTCTTTCAGCTCTGGCCTACTCATCCTATAAGGAGCTTTCGAAACTGGAGCTGCTCCAGGCATTAGATTTATAGAAAAGTCAATGTCCCTCTTCGGAGGTAGTCCAGGCACCTCCTGAAACACGTCCTCAAATTCTTTGAGCACCCTGTGGTCCTTCAGATTCGATACCACATTTTGGAATATCTCTTCCACCCGGGCTGCAAATAATTGACATCATTTCCAGTAACATTTCTTCAGCCACATAGCTGAGATTTCCCTCACAGCCACGGCTCTGGGAATCCATTGGATTGTTACCTAATTTCCCTCTTCGTCCAGACATGTGAACCTCTTGTTATGCCAATCTAGAAGGGCATGGTGCTAGTCCAACCAGTCCATCCCAATTAAGAAATCATTTGAGCCTAAAGACAGAATGTTCAATTTAGCCTTAGTGCTCATTCCTTTTATGTACATCGAACATGACTTAACCAATTCAGTGACCTTCCTCTTGGTCCCTGTGGCTAACTACACTAACCAAGACTTCTCATGTTTGCTCTTCGTTAGATTCAAACCTTCCACCACTCTAGAATCTACATAACTATGGCTAGCCCCTGAATCAATTAAAATAACAAGTGGTCGGTTGTTGATCATACCTTCCACTTCAATCATGTGTGATTGAAATTCTGCTTGCTTGTTGTCCAGGGCTACGTAGATCCTCAACATTCTACTGCCCATATCCTCCACTGTTTCAGCTTGCTGAACAATATGGACGGTTCTTTCTTTATCTTTCCTATGGGGGAAATCTCTGTATCGTTGATTCCATTTACAACCCCAACACTCCATGGGTGGAGGCCTTGGAATCTGCTCACTCCCTTCAACTTTTCTGGGCTCTTTAAAATATGACTGTCCCCAAGGACTATTTCTTAAAAAGGAAGGCTTACTTACCTTTTGCCCCTGTTCTTTCTTAAACCTCTTCTGGTTATCCCAAGCCTTCCGAAAGGTAGGCTTTTCTCTCTGTTGTTCATATAGGCATTTCGCCCTTCTTATGGTTTCTTCCATGGTCTTAGGATCATCATATTGAATCTTGTCACCAATGGGAGGTGGCATTCCACTCAGATGCCTCTCAATTTTGACAGCCTCGTCTTTGATGAATGAAACATACTTCAGCAGTTCCATAAAAATTTGTTCATACTCATGCATGCTCATACTTCCCAACTTGAGTTCGAAGAACTCCTTCATATTTCTGTCATAGTATCTTTTAGTCAGGTATTTCTTCTCGAAATAACTCTTAAACTCCTTCCACGTGACCTCTTTCTCTCTGATGTGCTGCACCTGCACAAACTGATCCCACCACATGGATGCTTTTCCTTTCAGCTGGTACATTGCAATTCTTCCCTCTGTACGGGCAGAATAATTCTGCTGTTGAAAGTACTTCTTCATGACAAGTAACTAGGTCTCGGCATCTTCCTCCTTCTTATGGTCTCCATTGAATGTTGGAGGATCAATTTTATTCATCTCTCCTTTCAATTCCTCCCTTCCAGATTTTTGATTTTTTCTGGTAGGGGACGGGCTCGAACTGCTGTGTGTCTCCCTGTCCGAATGTTTTTGGGAGCGACTGTGACGTTGGCTACCACTCCTCGATGTAATTTTTCTCCCAGGGTCTCTGCGACTCTTTGTCGTACCTGAGTCTCTTTCCTTCTCAAGTTTTTTCTCTATTCTTTCCAGACTCTGCAAGAATTTTAAGTTTAATTTCCCTTTCCGATCCTTGACTTTCATGAGCTTTCGGCTATCAGCTCGATGCTCCTTGGCCTCTCTTTGCAATCCTCCAAGGATTTTCATTATATGTCCTTCCTTATCCATGTCTTTTCCATGCCCATTAGAGTTCGATCCTTCGACAGCTAGGTTAACATCCTTTCCTTCCCGTTCATCTTCCATTTCAGGGGTAATTTGCACTCTTCCCCACTCCATGCTCGGTGTTGATTAACTGGAGTTTTGGCCTCTTTTGTATTCTGAACATGCACTGTGCAATCCAATTCAAAATTGTCAGGCCATTAAACTTCACGAATACTCCACAACGTTTATAACTATTACGAACAAGAACGAAAGACATTTCAACTTCACAAGTTTTCTGAGTTCTGTCTGGCTCTGTGTTTGTCGGGTTTCTTGAAATTCCCATATTTCCCTATCGGGAAATTTTCCTCCCACAGGAACTCTTCAAGGTTTCCCTTCCTTCTATCGGGGTTACCTTTATCAGGATTTTGAAACCAGTAGTGTTCTGGTGGGTTGAATCCCCGATTTCTGATTTCCCGATGCGCTACCTTTACGCGTTAGCCCCTGCTATTGGCCCTACCCCATGTGACCGCTGACTCATGACCTCGGCCTTTTCCCTTATCGGGGTTCAGGGTTTTTCGAACCGAAATGTGCCAAAAATCTTGACAGCAGAATCCCCAATTTCTTGATTTTCGATGGACTCCATTTGTGCTAGCCCTCCGGGCTATACCCTCACCATACGACCACTGCCCATGACCATGATCAATCCTCCTATCGGGGTTTTAGGATTTGTGATGTCGCAATGCACATGCCTTCACAATCGTCGATCCTCCAATTCCCTATGTGATTTTACACTGGCTAGCCCTCCTGGCTCAGCCTCTGGTCCACATGACCATACTATATGACCTCCACCTTACCCTGTCGGGGTTTCGATGGTTTCAATGTCAAAGCGGATATGCTCACGGGATCCCCGACATCCCGATTATCGATATGCTGATGCACCTTTTGCTTTAACCCTTCTCCGTTAAGTCCAGATCCATGTGACCTCTACCCCGTGACCATACTCAAAGCTCTCGTCGGGGTTTTGGGGTTCGGAGTTTCAAAGTGTATGAATCACTTGTCACCCGGGTTCCCAATTTCCCGATGAACTTCAAACACCGATGGACTTACTCCTTGTCGGGACTTTCCTCGATGGCAGATATCTACCACGTGTCCCCTAATATGAACGGTTCATATCTTGTCGCGAAATCGTGGATCGCGATTCCGTGTGACAAGATTTCTATGTGCTCAAGAACTCCGATTCTCTGAGTTTCGACTCTCTCCAGGATTCTGACACATGTCCTCCTTGATATCCTACGACTATGATCCCTTCTCTGTTTCGGGGCTTCTCCTCTACCTATGAGGACTTAAACCCTGTGCAACTTCTATCAACTTGGAAAGTTGACGGGTAATCCCACAGTGATCTTACGACTCACGACCCTCCCGAGTTTAACTCCTATACACTCTGGGCCATACCAGGGTCCGAAATTGGTCTTCCAAACACAATTTCTCCTCTCACCCTCAGTCAAAAGACCACTCAACTGGCCCATCTAGGCTCAGTGTCGAAACCTTGGCTCTGATACCAATTTGTAGTGTACCCTTTTCACTACCGAGGTTTCCAAACTTACAGTTACCATTCTATACATGGATTTTTACATAATTCGTACAGACATTATAAGCACATGCATTTAACACCATTAAACATACTTGAATCTCAGAGTAAAATATATAAGTTACTGCTACAATTAAACAAGATATAGAATTCAACAGTAATTCATTTACACAACGGAAAACATGATACATACACATCACGGTCATGCACAACATGATTAAAGCATAATTCAAATACTTATCTTTTAACAGCTGTAGAAATCACCGACCAAGTGCAGGCCTTCCACGAACCTCCCAGCCTTAGACCACACTTTTCATCAGCTCAACAGTGAGTCACCCCCGAGCTGGGACCGAGCTCCACCCCAGGGAAAGGAATCTAGACACGGGCTGAGGTTACAGGGAAAACAATCACTCACCACCACCAGGAAGGAATTCTCTCCCAAGAATCTCCCACCCTCACTGCCCACAGACCCTCATTCCCCACATGCCTATTCCACCCCGGAGAGTGCACCTTCGCTGTCACCTGGATAGTCCTTCGGCTGCCAGTCTCCCTTACCTTGGGTTACAGTAACAGACCGGACCAGAAGTCTCCGGGTTCTGTAGTAGCTATAGGGTTCTTTCCAGGAGATCTCTCCTTCCTCTGCACACTCTCTCACCTCGAGGAGTCACTCATAGGCCAACAAGCCTCACGTAGTCCATTACTGCGTGGCCACAACAACCCACAGGGAAAATAGAGACAGGCTTCCCCAAACTGTTACAACATTCACAGGATGATCTCACGACCATGATTTCGGAACAGGGCTCCATGCACAGGCTAGCTCAACTTTTCTCGAACAACCAAGAATTCTTCCACTCGAATTCAACACAGGGTTCCTGTTCAGGAAATGCACTCCCAGGTTTTGCCTAGAACAGACATAGACTCACATCTCTGGACAAGGGTGTACACAGATTCTTCAGGACAAACACAGGCTTTCTTTTCTGTATCAGAATTACACGAGGGTCCCTTACAAACTGGCTTCCCTTGATCACCCTCCAGACAGTTGGATCGAATGGATGAGAGCCCCCCCTCACAGCTTACTTCGTCTGTTTTATTTGCATGCACCAGGGTTGACACTTGTCACCCTGGAAACTACATGCATTCCATCTGCATGCCTTCCTCCAACCACTTGGGAAATCACGTGTCCTTCCAAAAGGACTTAGGATAAAAACATATGATGCTCATATCTTTTGGAATAATATTAAAATATTATTCCCAGGCTTAATCCCCCCTAATCTTAGCCCCTAGGCTCAACACTTATCCCCTTTCCCACCTTCCAGCCCCTAGTTCCTTGCCCACTCTGTGGACGCTCAGTCCCCCTTCACTCATTCATCGTGGTCAGTCTGCACTGGCGGTGTTTATATTTTATTATTCTATATACATACATACAAGTACATCAGCAGGCTCCTGGCCTTCACACTTAGGCTCCCTGGCCTAGAAAACACATAAGCCTTCCATATTATACAAAACTTGGCTCACTAGCCTATAACAAATATTTACAATCTCTTTCAGATCATAGTTTACATCGGGGCTCGGCCTTGGGGACACTACAGTCCACATGGACTATTCCATGTCAATTTGCACAAAGTTTCATATGGAATCTATGCGAATAGGAAGAGTCCATATGGACTCTATTTGTTCGCACATAGTGCCATATGGAACTGTGTGTGAAGTGAAAGAGTCCATATCGAATTTTCCTGCTTGCAGAGAGTTCCATATGGAACTTTATGCGAATGAATAGAGTCCATATGGACTCTCTACATAGCCTTAAAAAAAATTAAAACTATATATATATATATATATATATATATAACAATTAAAATTTAAAATAAAATAAAAACATTATACACAGAAGCAGTTTTCTTTACCTGGAAATGATGAGATCGGATTTTCCAACAACAATTTTCCAATAGCCAATGCCACCATTGTTCATCAACCACCAATGCCAATAGCTAACGCCAAAAACTTACGAGTTCGCCAACAACACCAACCTGAAAAAGTTTAATAAGCCACCAAATTTCACTTCAAATTTATGTATAGTAACAATGGTGCAAAATGCGAGCTATATATAAATTAGTTTTTTGACCAAAAACCTTCTAGGCTGAAAAATATTTCAACTAAAAAACTTTTCAGTTGAACTCTGTGTTGTCGAAGAAAAAAATTGGATGTTGTTTTCTTATCTGTACATCGTTTGTGCGTCGTTTGATTTGATGTTCAAGTTTTTAGCCAAAAACCTTTTCATCCAAAATATGTACCTTTTCGGTTGAAAGATCTACGTTTTTGGTGAGGAAAATGAACACTTCAGCCGAAACATTGTAAAAAAAAATCATATTGGGAAATGTATTTGAATGTTTAAGACAATATAAAATCTGAAATTGTATATACAAAGTAGAAATATTGGAACATCCCTCTCTTACGCACTGAACGAAATTATTCTTTGAGGGAAATTGCTTGCAAGTGATCTGGATTATTATTCTATTAAAACTTCTGATTTTGATTATGAGGTGTTATGGGTTGATGTCATGTTGTTTTACTGCATTGACATAGAGAGGTGCTATTGAATCGGTTTTACTGAGTGTGTGGGATTTTGTACCTCGAGGATGCAGAGGCATTGAGTTGTTAGATAATCCAAAATAAAATTATCATAGTTTATAAAATTTAGAATAAAATGTTTATTAATTTAGAATATTAAATTAATAATCTAGAATATTTGATTAATAATTGTAGACTTTTAAAAATAAACTATTGTTGTAAAAGATATGACTCTAGAGAGGTGTCATATCTTAGGCTCTAAAATAGGAGTATTGTTTTAAGATTGTTAAGATAACATTTATTGTAAATGGACACTTGTTTATTTAATAAATGATCCATATCTTGAGTTTGTTAGGACATTTAGCTTATATATATAGCTAATTGCAAGAGTATTGAGCTGTTCGGGTGTAAACTCTTGCAAAGTTTATTATGTAATTTATTTTCTTATTAATAAAATTATGTGTCTGAGGACACTTCAGACTCTGGATTGAGGCGGGGAGTGAACCATTGGTGTTTGATTGTTTTATATGTGATACTAGTGCATCTTATTATATGATATGATTATGGATATATTGTTGACATGATTCGTTGATGATGCAGGTTGATGATAGCTTGTCAACCAGACTCACATGTGGAGAAGAGGGGTCACACATGAATACCAGAGATGTCGAGGGAGAGGTGTGGACAACATCCCTTCCACAACCTACTAGCACTCTCGTCGTGGATTGAACTGTAGGTTAACATTTACTTAGTTCGAGAGGACCCACGATGCCATGAGAGAAGACTGCGAAAATCGCTCACGATGATTCTAAATGACACACAATAAGGTGGAGCCTTATTCCTTAGAGGCCCTTAGTCTCCCACAATTTCACCTGGCGGAGTATTGACTCCAGGGTTTTTTGATGTCTACCAAGTCAGTCAAGAGGCAAGTGGTACCCTTGGAGCACATGGTGCATCCTGAAGGACACGTCGCGCAAGAAAAATGGAAAGAGGCGAGTGGCACCCTTGGAGAACATGGTGCGTCCTGAAGGGCACATCGCGCAAGGGGAATAGATGAGGCGAGTGGCACCCTTGGAGCACCTAGTGCATCTTGAAGGGCACGTCGCATGGTTAATGATAAATAAATGAACCTAGATGGCCTTAGGACTAATAACATGATAAGAATTTTTAAAACAAATTACCTAATAAAATTTCACCCAACACGGAAATTAAAGTCTAGGTCTAAATTATACTAGGGACATAATTTTCTCTATCCTTTAATATATATATATATATATATATATATATATATATATATATATAATAAATCATTTTTTTATTATATTATGGTAATTTATAGTTTATTAATTAAAAAGGGAAAAGGGAAAAAGTTAATTTTTACACCTACCAATTTGAGTTCTAAATGAAAAGGGGAAAAAGGGAAAATCTAAAATAATAGGAAACTAGGAAAAGAGGGAAACATAAAAAGAAAAAGGAAACATGAGGGAAAAAACAAAAAGTCAAACTTAGTAAGGTATCTACCATTTAAGAACTTTCTAATTTTAAACTGAGCTAGCAAATTAACAATGGGGAAAGTTATTAAAACCTGTAAGGGAATTTGGGGACACCTAGGACCAATTCTAGGAGTGACTCTAGGTGGGTGAGGGAAATAAGGGTAATTAATTAATTAAAGAAATTAGTTTTTGGAGGAATGAAGGGGATGGGTGACACTTGCACGAGGAGGAGTTTTTATGAATTAATTTATTAAACATTAAATAAAATGGGATTTGGGAAAGTAAGGGACTTCGAAACTCTATATAATGAAGGGAGGCGAAGGATGAAGGACCTCTTCTATTTGCATAACGTTATGCTACATAAATCTATACTTGACTGACTTAGCTTGTGGGATTTTGGATACCCAACTAAGTGAGGAGTAGTAGCTGAGCCTTGCGAAGCGAGTTGGGAGCTAGATGAATCTTTGGATAGTGTGTGTGGCCCCTTTGCAGCTCGGCGGCTAAGGCGGGAAAAGAGTACCCCTAGCGTTGACTGGGAGGTACCGGTGAAGTCTCATCGGTCGGTAAGCGGGAGTTGCACGAAGCACGTAGGACATCAACTCAGAGTGGGCAATCAAGCAATGATACGCTTTATTTATTTTTGTATGGTAGACTGTAGTAAGATTTATGCTTTGGATATGCATGTTTAATTGAGTAAGTAAATTGATTGTCTTAGCATTCTAGTTAATGACTGGTTTTTTTTTCCATAGCCTAGCTCGATGATTGATTAACTCCCATGGCCTTCGATTCCTAGCATGTCTTGACCGCCCTGTGGTGTATTGATTTGTGAATATTGTGGTTGTTGGCCTTTCATCCCTAGCTCATTAGTCCTCGCCTGTGCAGTCATCCAAGAGCATGATCTATGGTCGTTGCTTCGTCATTAATAGACCTATGCATCTTAACGCCCTTCTTTTCTGTGTGTGGATGATGAGCGAAGGACTTTCCTGTGAGTCATCTACCTCTGTTGTTGTCCTTGGCTGATTGCTTGACTTGTGCCTTCTAGCCAAGACTCCTGCATATGGATTATCTTGCGTCCTTGTTGGTTTTTCTCTGCATCTTGACTGATAGAATACCTGCAATCATTCAATGACTTTTCCCAATAGATCCTTGCGGTTCTCTTACTTCCGTTCACGTTGTATTGGTATTCTGGCAATGGAAAAAAAAATTGATCCATGTCTGCATTTTTGTATTAGTATTCTGGCAATGGAAAAACGAGTTGATCCATGTATGCATTTTTGTATTGGTATTCTGGAAATAGAAAAATGAGTTGATTCATGTATGCATTTTTGTATTGGTATTTTGGAAATCGAAAAATGAATTGATCCATGTCTTCATTTTTGTATTGGTATTCTAGCAATGGAAAAGCGAATTGATTCATATATGCATTTTTGTATTGGTATTCTGGCAATGGAAAAACAAGTTGATTCATCTATCATTTTTGTATTGGTATTCTCGCAATGGAAAACGTGTTGATTCATGCCTGCATTTTTGTATTGTTATTCGGGCAATGGAAAAACGAATTGATTCAGGTCTGCATTTTGTATTGGTATTCTGGCAATGGAAAAACAATTAAATTCTATGTCTGCGTTTCACATTTGGTACCCTGGTAAGAAATACAAAAACGTTTTTGTTTTCTTGTATGCGTTGGCATTGACATCTTGGTAGTGAAAAAGGGAAACCTCAGTTTATTCATCCCTCTCTGGTTTGCATCTTGTTTTTACCTTTGGGGTGAATTTCATGTTGAAGAAGACCGCATCTTGCACTTAAGAATCTTTGTTTTGATTACTTGTTGCCTGGCAAATTTTCCCCTCTCTCGACTGCATTTCGTTTTACTGCTGGGGCAATTTTTTCCCTTGTTTGAAGACTGAGTTATGCATTAAAAACTTGCTGCTATTGGATTCATGTTAATGCCCACGATTTGCAAGTAATTGATGCCACGTTTTTTCCCTTAATGAAGACTGAGTTTTGCATTAACAATTTATTGCGATTTGATTCCTATTAATGCCCACGATTTGCAAGTAATTGATGCCATGTTTTTTCCCTTGAACAAGACTATGTTTTTCATTAACAATTTACTATGATTTGATTCCTGTTAAAGCCCACGATTTGCAAGTAAATGATGCCACGTTTTTGCCCTTCAAAATTTGACTGAGTTGTTGTTTAAAATGACCACGAATTTTCTCTAATCAATTGCCCGAGCATGTTGTAATTGCCCACAAATTGGCCTTTAATTGTTGAATGAGTTTGCTGGAAAGGGGCACGAGATTTCCTTGTTATTTTCCAGAACATTTTCTATAATTAAATGTGTTTATCAATTACAATATTAAATGCTATATTATTTTCCTTATTAATTGCCAGAATAATTGCTACAACACTATGAATGGTCAGCAGATTCCTTCTTATTAATTAAATGGCCACGAGTTGCCTAAATTGCTGACTGCGCCCTTTATCCTGTAAATGACATCAGTTGTAGGAAACCAACTAATGCTTCGGTGTTTATGCCTTGAGTTTTTACCTTTACCTAGCAGTAAATCTAATTAGGTGCATGGTCTTAGTCTCTTATTGATTGTATATGGCTTTATGGCATTTACACTTCTTAGTTGATTCCTTTAATGTGTAGACAGATGTCATTTTGGTACAATGAGTAAAGATAGATGCATGTGGAATTTATTGAGTTAATAAATGCATAATTGATGCTTTCTGCCTTGATGTAGTAATGTTGTTATTGCTATATTAAGTGTTAGGTTAATTGTCATGTTAGATGCCTTGTAATTGCTATATTATTTGTATTAATGGTAGCATTATACATCAAGACTGTTACTATTGTTATTTAGTTAATGGCTAGTTGGATGGAGATTTTGGATTAATATAGAATTGACCATTTAGGTTGTGTTAATGATTAAAATTTGATTGGTGAGTAAGGAGTGGATTGCAAATTTAAGATTTGTTGAATTGAATTATAATTGAGGTTAGAGGGCATTTATAATTATAGTTTTAGTATTGACTACTTAGATTTGCAAGATTAATGGTATTAACATCTATTTAGCGGATGCATTATTGGCTAACTGTAACTTGACGTGCCCCATTAGAATTAAACCCATGTTAAAATAGAATGTAATCATGGAACAGTTAGAATGGATGATTGGTGCGGGCGGGGACAATGTCGTGTGGGATGGCATCACCCCTTGTCTTCCTCCTCTTGTGTCTCATCGACCTTTTGTGTGGGGGTACATATAGTCTCCCAGTCAGTATTCGGTTCCTAGTGCATTCGAGTTTTCTAGAATCCTTAGTCTGGTTAGCTTATGTTTGCACCAAGTTTATTGACGCATCTATCACATGGGAACGACATGATTCTTGATGCGGGGATCATGGTGCACCTTGTGGGATAGGAAGGAATGAGACCTTGGCCATAGTCAGTGCATTCTGTGTGAGTTTGTCGGGCATTGCAAGTTGTTTTTGGTGCATGGGTTGAACGCCTTCAGGGGTTTGGTTTGCGTGCCTTGAGGTTCTAGTCATTGGTTGTCAAGGTCGTTGTGTCGGGAAGGGGATGTTGTCCTTAGCTTGTAGGCTTGGTCATGATTGGGTCAAGCGGATAGTCATCCCTCCTTTTTGTTTATGCTTGTGTTTCCTAGTCGCTCATTGAGTTAGTTGTCGAGTCATTGATGTCTTTCGACTTACCTGTGCATGTGTGTTCATTGTTTGGTTGTGTGGTTCATCTGTTGTCGTCCGTTCCTTCCTACCCAATTTAAAAAGAAAAAATAAAATAAAATTTGCACCTACTGAGTCGCGTGTAGTCCTATCATTTGGGGCTGTTACAAATATATATCATTAATTTGTTTAAAATGATACAAAGACAATTTGATAAAACAAATAAATCAAAATTTGTATAATTATTGAATGAACTAAAATTATCTAACCAATTAGTTTGATGTTGTAGAATCATCCAACATAGAATAGAAAATAGAAATGAAGTGGTAAGAGCATCATCACAATATACAACTTGGTTTAGAAGGTATATTGAAGTGGTGAGGAAATCTTCATAAATTTATCATAAGTAGTATGTGTTACATCATAACATAGTATCAACTTCGTATCATAAGATGGGATAGTAGAAATTACTTCACAAAATAGGGTAACCCAATGAAGTGAAGTGTTTTAAAAATATGTGCATGCACATTAAATCAAATTAAGTCATGCTACCACTCAAGTTGTTATGTTTATGGCTTAAGAGTTTGAAATTTATATTATAGAGATTGTTATTTCTATTATATATGGAGTTCAACATATTCAATTAAATTGAAGCACATTAAATTCATATTCAATTAAATGGATTACAACCAATACTATTATACATGGGTTTAAATTCACTAAATCCATAAATGTGATAACACATTTTATCATAATGAGTTAATTCTAATTACTTGTTCAAATCTTCAAAACTATATAATGCTAAATTATACTACCTTCACATTAAATATGTACTTGACTAAACACTAAACCTATAATTTCCTTGAACATAAACATTCATTTTCCTAATAACTTTCTTTTGTAACTTTGAATATAATTACTTAATTTCAACTTTAAGAAACACTTAAAATTTTCAAATTTTAAATATCATTTCTTCATTTTTTATCATTATAAATTATTTTGAATTTAACATTTCATTTTAATTTTTTTAATTAAAAAATATAACATTAAAAATTATTGTTTTCTTAATATATTTTAATTTATAAAAATACACTATTCATATATCTCATTCATATAAATTTTCAAAAAATATTAAATTAAATAACTTGAAACATACTAAAATAAACTTCACTATAATCATATTTTTAAAATATATAAATTCTATTAATATATTCATATAATTTTTGAAATATATAAATTCTATTAATAGAAGACACATATATAATTGCAGCCATTATAATAGGTCACATTGTAATAGCATTGTTTATTTTTTACAATATCTCTTTTTGATTGAAGTATTACCGTTTGGAATATGTTTTGCATTTTCAATCCTATCTCCATTTATATTCTTGTATTTTAGTTAAAAGAATTTTCTTTGCATAGAAGTTTCAATATTTCAACTAATTGCGACCATTTTAATATATGTAATATTTATATTTTGGTTAAAAGAATTTGCATGATATATTGGATTGTGTGTCAATTTGATAGCACTTTGATTATCACAATTGATGTATGATGGACCATTTTGGTCCTCTTCAACATATGTAAGAATTCTCCACAACCAAATATCTTCACACATAGCACTGGTCAATGACTTATACTCAGATTTTGTTAACAACAAAGAAATAGTTGGTCGTTTCTTTCTAAACCACAATACAACCTCTTATGAAATGCATAGCTTGAGGTAGATATTCTATCATCGGGATTTTCTTCCCAATCTGAATCAGAAAAACATGTGAGTTCAACATCAGATTCATCATTATACATAATACATAAATGTATTGTTCCTTTCGAGTATCAGAGTACTTTCTTTGTAGTTTTATAGTGGTTCTCATAATGCTTAACCATGAATTGGCTAAGGATGTTGACTAATTATGCAATGTCTGGTATGGTAGTGGTGAGGTAGTTCAAACTTCCCACCAACTGATGATATAAACTACCATCTGCCTCTTTAGTTCCATCATCACTGTGTAATTTTTCATTATGTTCTAAGGGATTTGGCATTGCTTTACATTCACTCATATTGAACTTTCTAAGAATATCTTTTGTGTATTTACTTTTAGTGATTAATGTCTTACCATAATCTCTCCAAACCTCAAGTCCTAAACACTAATGCAATTCATCGAGATCTTTCATCTCAAATTCTTCAGACAACTAACCTTTAATCTCATTAATTAACTTGTGTGCACTTCCTGTAATAATGAGATCATCCACATCTAAAGAGATTAAGAAAACATTTCCTTCATCTTTCTTAGCATACAAGTTAGGATTAGTTTTTCTTTTCACAAAACCATTCTAATAAAAGAAGGTATCTATCTTTACATACCATGATCTCGGTGCTTGTTTCAAACCCTATAATGTTTTCTGTAACTTCTAGACTAGATGTTCATGTCCCTTCTTGACAAACCCTTCAGGTTGAACCAAATAAACCTCTTCCTTTAAATCACCATTTAGAAAAGTAGATTTGACATCTAACTAATCTATTTTCCAATAATGTTTTGTAGCTAAGGAAATTAATACTCTAATTGTATTCAATTTAGCTATTGGTGCAAAAGTATCATCGTAATCAATTCTCTCCTTTTGAAACTAATATTGCCTTATATTTATCAATGCTAACATATTCTTTAAATTTAGATTTATAAAACCATTTTCTTCTAATAGGGACTTTGTTTTCAGACAGTTCAACTAATTCCCATGTGTGATTTTTCATAAGAGAGTCATATTCATCATTCATAGAATTTATCCACTCTTCATTTTCTTTAGCTTGATCATAGTTTACAGGTTCTACAACATTCATTACCTGGACATAAATGCATAATATTTGTACCTTATAGTTGGTTGAGTTTGTCGTGATGACCTCATTGGTCCTTCACTACTTTCATCTCATCTCCTTCTCTGCGGTGACTCTTCTCCACTTGATGTATCATGATTTCTTGAAATGTCCATACTTCTTACATTTTGTTCTTGAGCCTGTACCTATTCTTGTTCCTATTTAACCATTGCATCTATTTTGACATGCTTATCATTATCAGTATGCCAATCATTTGCATCATTCATCATTCAATGTATCACATCTATTTGCATTCTCATGAAACACCACATCTCTACTTGCAAACAATTTATGTGAACTCGGATGAAACAATTTGTATGTTTTTTTATCACTACATACCCAATAAAAACACACTTGATTGATTTTGCATCAAGTTTTTTTCTCTCATCCTTTGGAATATGTGAAAATACAGTGGATCCAAACACTCTTAAATGACTAGCATCATGTTTATATCCATGGAAAACCTCAAAAGGATTTTGGAAATCTAGTTTCTTAGTTGGACTTTGATTCTTCAAATAAACAAAAGTATTAATGACTTCTTCCCAAAAACCATTAGAAATGTTTTTACCTTGAAACATACTGCGAGCACATTCCACCAGTATTCTGTTCCTTCTTTCAGTGACACCATTTTGTTGAGGCGTATGAGGTACTGTAAATTGTTGTTGGAAACCATTAAGTTTACAATAACTTTTAAATGCTCCTAATGTATATTCATCATCTTTTGAACTCTTTAAAGTACTCGAATACATCACTTTTTCTTTTTAAGAAATAGGCCCAAGTATATCGATATTTTTCATCAACAAAAATAATAATGTAGAGCACCACCAAGTGACCTAGTTTGCATAGGTCCCCATACATTAGTATGAATTAATTCAAGTGTATCAGTATGTCTTTTCTCTGTTTGTATGGTAAACTCCTCTCTATGCTGCTTACCAAGTGCACATGCTTCACATGCAAAATTATCATTCTTCATAACAGGAATAGCTTATACCATTTTTTTTCTTTGTAATAACATCAAATCATTGTAATTGAGGTGCCCATACCCGTGGTGTCATAACTCTTCTGTAGACATTGTTGTGGATGACAATGCAACATGATGATTCATTGTCACATCCAACTTATACATTCCACCAACCCCAATATCTGTGGAAACAATCCACATCTTTTACAACACACCTCAACTTACCAAATTCCACTTTTAAATTATTATCAGTGATAATTGAAACATATATTAAATTATTTTTAATACCAAAATCATACATCACATCATGAATCCGTTTCAATTTTCCATTAGGTAAGTTCACACTTATTACTCCATAACCCTGAATTTTATTTGTCTCCTAAATAAATGTGTGTGCCATCAATGTTTTCATAATGTTTATCATACCATTCTTTATGATAGGACATATGGGTTGATGCAGGAAAATCTATGAACCATGCATTCTCATTATCAGTTTTATAAATAAACAACTTAAGATTTTTAAATCCCTCATTAACTAAAGTGTCTTTATGAAAAAATATTCTATTATGCCTTTTATATCTTTGATTGGACTCATCATTATTTTTTCTATAACAATCTTTAACAAGATGTCCAGGTTTGCCACAATATTCACATTTAATATTTCTCTTAACTTAAGGATCATGATGTACCATACCTTTCTACTTTGTTTGAACCTTTCTCTGTTCTTGTTTGACGATATGATCTTTTACCTCTTGCAATCAATGTCAAATCCAAGCCACTTGAGTCCTAATCATAATTCTTCATTCTCTCTGCCTCTTGAAGAAGAATTCCAGCCAATTCATTAAAAGTAGGGGGTGTTTGTCTAGCAGAGAATGCTGAAATAAAGACTTTATAATCTTTCATTAAATCTTTCAAAGCAATAAATCACTACTGAAAACCTTTTCAGCAATATCACCGAACTTATCACTTAAATCTTTAATTTGGAATACAAAATTACTTATGCTTTCATTGGATCCCATTTTGAAAGATAAGAGCTTAGTTTTTAAGAATAAAATCTGGTTTGCATTAAAGGTTTCGTAAAAACTTTTGAAAACATCCCACGTCTCTTTGGAAGTTTTACTGTATCTGATATGAGGAATGATGTTATCCTTTACAGACATTAGCAACACCACTTTCTTCTTTATTTCTAGTTTTGCACAATTTGAGGAATTCAGGCAGCAGTTATGGGCTTGGGCTCATTTCCTTTCAGAATCATCCGCAGATTATATGATTCAAGCACCGTTATCAACTTAAATTTCTAGTTAACATAATTTTCACCATCAATTTTCCATCTTCCACCACAAATAATTTAGCAAGATCAACAATTATTCACCAATTTAAAAAACAAAGAAACATGTTGCTGGTTTTTACCTCCCACGCGGGCAACATAATTTTCACCATCAATTTTCCATCTTCCACCACAAATAATTTAGCAAGATCAACAATTATTCACCAATTTAAAAAACAAAGAAACATGTTGCTGGTTTTTACCTCCCACGCGGGCTCCTTCTCTGCTGCAGATCGCCCTTCTATGTTTCAGACTCCTTGTCTTTGGGCAGACAACACTTTAACACGCCCGCAACCTCTTCAATCTGACATCGGCTTGAACTATCTTTCAACCGGATTTGCAAAGTGGCAAAAATCGCCTTCACCAGACAACACTGAAATCGCCTACATGGATCTGTAAAGTGCCAGAGTTCTATTCATGGGGCAGCGCTATATTCCCTGATGATAGATCTATACATTAAGCAATTAATAGTAGCGACGTCTCCTCAAGAAAACGACGACTTACTTTTCAAATCTGTGCACGCGGGCTGTTTGAAAATGGCAGAGGCTTCAAACGATGGCAATGGCGACTCTGTTCGCTGGCAGCGGCAGATCGAAACGACGGTCCTGTTCGCTGGCGGTGGCGGTGTGGTTTGTCACATGTAGCTCCACCGCTTCTCTACTGGGAAACGATGGCTGGGGACTGCTTCACTGCTACAAATAGTGGCTCCTCACAACGTTTTTAACTCACACGAACTCACCTTAGCTCTGAAACCAAATTATAAACAGAGATCAAGGCAGTAACAAAACGTGAGCAAAAGTGCTCATCGCTATTCAATTCATATTTCAAAGAGAAAACACTGTTACATTTATAACTGGAAAGGTGCTCTGAAACCAAATTACAAACAGAGATCAAGGCAGTAACAAAACGAAATTACAAACAGAGATCAAGGCAGTAACAAAACGTGAGCAAAAGTGCTCATCGCTATTGAATTCATATTTCAAAGAGAAAACACAGTTACATTTATAACTGAAAAGCTCAGCAATAAACCAGCAACATAATTCTAGAAGTATGGCTCTAGAACCATTTTACCATCTAAAATTAGACTCTAATATAACAACTCAAAGAGAAAGCTAACTCATGCAAAATATAAAGATGTGTTTGATTGAGAGTTACCGAAGACTTTCTTCAAACAGCAACTGAGAGATTTTGGCTGAAATTGAGGCAGCAAAACCTTGAGCTCTTAGATCTAAGGAGGCATTCTGCAGTTCCTCTATGGTTCTGCTTTTCGACGAAGAAACTGCTTTCATTCCAGCGAGCACTCCGCTATGGTTGGGTGACGAGCGCATTGAAGATGGCGGCTTCCCCCACCGGAAGTCCTGCTACCCCTCTTCGAATTCCCTGAGAAAAACAGAAGACTATTCCACTACCTCCCTCTACAATTTTAAGTTGTCCTTGTTGAATCCTCTTCCAGCTTCAAACACAATCATGGATTCTCACTGATTCGCAAGGTATTCATATGAGCAACCCAAACATTTCCGATGTACACAGCCATCGCATATCATATGTTAACAGTGGTTGGATGTTGGGATGTACCGGTAAAAATACCATCCAGATTGAAACACAATCATGGCTACTCAGTGATTCGCAAGGTATTCATATAGGAAACCCTAAAATTTCAGGTGCACATAGCCATGGCATATTGTGGATGGATGCCGGTATGTATCAGTGAAAATACAACGAGCCTTGTCTCACCAGGAACCCAGTACGCCTGATAATGGACAGCGAAGACGTGATAGCCTAAGATATACCATATGAACAGATGGATGGTAGATGTAAGCACCATATCAACAGCAATGCTTTTTATCGTCGTCTGTTGAGCCTTTTTGGGAGTAAAACGCCGAGTAAAGATATAAAAGTGTTAATAGAAAATAAATTGTAAGACAATTATAATTAATTCTTGTGTGTTTTCTAGGGTACACATAATTATATCTTGTAAGTATATATTACAAAATGACAGGTATAAAATGTTTTTTTTAATCTGTCTATGTTGTTTAAAATACATTTTTGAATTTGGAAATGGATTTAATTTGTCGAAAAAATCCTCAGATATTTGGATTATACAGAATACTCACTCAAATTTGGATATCTATCAAATATCCCAGAAAATGTGACGGGAAAAGAATCATTTTTGAATTTGGAAATGGATTTAATTTGCCGAAAAAATCCTCAGATATTTGGATTATACAGAATACTCACTTAAATTTGGATATCTATCAAATATCCCAGAAAATGTGACGGGAAAAGAATCATTTAGGTTTTAGACTATGGCATTTTAATATATTTCCAAATCCTAATAAATGTCCAACAAGTTGATATAATGTGACGGGAAAAGAATCATTTAGGTTTTAGACTATGGCATTTTAATATATTTCCAAATCCTAATAAATGTCCAACAAGTTGATATAATAATAGAAATAATATATTGGAATAAGAAACAACTTATACACACTCCTGAAGTTGTTTTTGATGCCCTGATCTTAGTCAATTTGTTGGACAGTTATTAGAATTGGGAAACATATTAAAATTAGAGAAAAATACAATCTATTATTTTGTATTTTGATCTTGACTTATGACTTATGTGTTGTTTAACCGTTCTAAGAAATGGTTTTTTTTACCATATATATTTATAAGAAATTATTATTTTTTGTTAATTAAAATCTATTTATAAATGTAAAAATAGTTTCAGCATGCTAAAAAACCAATAACCTTAACATTAAAAATTACACCTCAAACAACATACTTTATTCATCAAACCTCCTCATAGGGAATTGAATCTTTGTTTTCTGGGATACAAGGTTCCTCATATTTATAATCATATTCAATAGCTTGTGACTTTGGCATATTTTGAGATTCGGAAGTATGATCCAGGGCCCTCGATCTCTGCATTTTCTTTCTGAGCATTTCAACTAAAAAGTAGTCATTATAATTCGCAGATACAATGCTATCAACTTGTTTTCATTGTGTAACAACACTAACAGAATACAAAAAATTATAAAACCTCAAAAACCTGAAAGCCAACTCATGTAACCCCCAATTCAATTTATTCCCTAGGAACACTGGTTTCCCATGATAGCATGCTTATTCCTTTCCTTTTCCTACGGATTTATTCTTTCATCTTCCCAATCTTACTTGCGGGATGGAAATCAAAGTCTGTTTATCCTCCTAATTGCATTGGTTTCCAAGCTCTTGCTAGGAAAGCGAACTACTACAGAACCTTTGACGCTTTACTTAACACTCGTTGTAAACATAACTATCCAAGCAATGTACATGCATAAACAGAAGGCTGAGGCAGACAAAGATAGAGTTAATGGATTTTGACTAGTAATTTACATAAAGTCAAGGTTAAGGCAACTATATTATCATATAGAATCTGGCAGATAGGTACATATTTAAATACCACTTTAAAAATGCTAAAACAATGATTGTGAAACCTATAACAGTGCTTTACTATCCATGGATGAAAGGTACTTTATCTTCCATGCTTTAGAGTCAATGCAATGAAAAATAACGAGGATAAATCAATTGTAGCTTTCAATTTTGAATACGAATTTGCAAGGATGGATTAGGTTTGTAAGCTATACATGAATCCTTTAAGAATTAAGGATATCAGATTGATGAATAACATGGATCCTATCATGTAAACGAACTCTTGGCATCCTTTAAGAATTGAAGGATAACAGATTGATGAATAACATGGATCCTACCATGTAAACTAACTCTTGGCATGAGTTTAAGGAAGCAATTTTTTAGTATTTTCCCCTCAAAAAGCGCTAAAATACAATCTATACAACATTGATGTTATAGTACCTCACAACATAGTATAAATTGAATGCACAACCGTCAAACTGAGTGGCAAAGAAAATTGCCAAAGGTAGAGAGATTGCCACATCAAAGGATTTCAAATTGAACAAAGAATGCTAATGTGTTGCCCATATCAGATTATTAAATATTCTTAACACCTTGAAGTATAATCTGAATTAACAAATTCACTGATAAAAAATTGTTAAATAAAAGTGGGCTGTAAGTCATAGCATATTAAAACCATCACCAAGTTGTATTAATAAATAATTAATTTTACTCTTATGTCTAGTTAAATTATTTCCTACAAACTTACCAATAGGCCAAAAATGGCATGAAGTCTTTTTGGTTAATTATGTATTTCACGAGATAATAATTTATCAGTGTTAAATTACGAATTTGAATTGATACCACAACAAAAGCATAATGTTACAGGTTTAAGAATTTAATCTGTGTTTGGCACGCCGCACAAGAGAGATTTCCTATGAATTTTGAAGAGACAAGAAATGGTGGTTTTTTTGGGTTACAAATATATTTGACACTCTATAATGGGTAATCAAATAAGAAATGAGAGAGACATTATAATACAACAGTATTAGATTACTTGATACTTGATATACAATACATTTGTGGCTCATTAATAGTTATCAGATCTAACTTATTCCAAATATAGGATGAGAGGTTGAGCAAATATCTCAACCATAAACACGAATCCAGGATCTCATAAATCCAATCCAGGATCTCATAAATCCAACTCCATAACAAACTCCTAATAATAAGATCACACAACTCATGTAGAGATTGACTCTACTTCTTAATACATCATATTAGATAAGTAGGAATTACATATTCGAACACTCTCCCTTAATGACTACTTATCTAAATATCTTTGTGGTCATATCTTCATCAGTGTCATGGCTTCAATTTTTCACTTGAGCTTGCTTTACTATGGGCTTCATCCTTGAACTTTCTTTGCTTTCTCTTGCATCTTGTACCTGCATATAATTATTGATGTCCATATAAAACACAATCCATCTACCGGAATACATGGGTCATCTGCTGCTGTAACCGCTAGTTCTCTAGGAATTGTTTTCAACTACATAGCCTATCAATGTTAAACTCTCCCTTAAACATAACTTGGTCCCTCATACTCTGAGACTCACAACTTGGTCTCACACTTTGAGATTTTTCCATCTCACATCCCCACCTTGAATCGAAGATCCAAAGTCTCTGATTCAACATCAAGCTAGCATACGAGTACACCTGCCACCCTCATACCTACCCTAGTGGTTAATTCCACAACTTGATACAACAACCTCTTTGTCTATGAGAGAGTATCACATCCTATGATAACACGCACTTCTATGCTACAACACATATGCATGTTTATGCCTTACTAATAGGGCTTACAACAAACCTGGGGAATTTATCTTGCTTATGGCTAAGCATTACAATTTGGACCATAACCTGGGGTGTCGGGTACAACCGATCATGCACCCCCTACAACAATTCAATCAAGTACATAAAATATCAACAATACTCTCACCAATCATATGCCCAATATTAGAAGACCATTATATATGTCCATTTACATCTCATCATCATTCTTGACCAAGACACACATATAACCACTTCACACAACTTGAATAAAATAAATACTCACAACTTCAATATTTCTTTTGTGACTTGATTTGGAGGATGTGTGAGTCCGACGGAATGAGCATGTACACCTCACTTCATTTCGCTATAACAACTACATGTAATGGCGCAAATAACAACAAACTCCAACAATAGCCTCTCGCCTGAATAGAAAGATCTCCTGTAAACTTGCCATATGCTCTAAGGAGAATAATCCTCCATAATCCAGAGTCAACAAGGGCCATGCGGCCTATCGCCACCTCTCCAAAGTCCGGGTCCAGTATATCTTCAGTGGCATCATCATCCACATCACAGGGGATAGTGTGCACTTTGAAGCTTCCTGGCATCAAACCTTGTCCAGGGCTATCAAAATCCATTGTTTTCTCCCAACTCTAAGAATCCCATCATCATCAACACAAAGAACTGTCCCAACACTATCACGAGATTGTCCACGCCATCCAAACCTCGGTTCCTTAATATATGATTTTAACTGCACGTGTTCTCCTCTATCAAGAGGAATGACCTTGATAACTTCATTTGCCAATACATGGGATTCTCCAGAACATAACGATACAATTAGGTGCTCCTTATCAGGCACACTCTGAACAAAGCCTACACTTTTGTGTTTTGCACCTTGCCATCCATACTTTGGGACCTTTACACTCTTCTGGAACTTAACCCAATATTTCAAATATTGTCATAGATAGTTGTATGCCCTTCATTGAAAGAGCATCCATCAGGTCTTCAGAGATCCATTCTTGAGGAAGTGCCTCTATAAAGTCCTGTAATGTCTTACCACTATGGTTTTCAACATCAATGGTTGCATCCTCCTGCTGTAGCATGACAACTATCCAGTCAAGATTTTCTCGAGCCATCTGTGTTGTGTCTAGGGATATATGGAATGTATTTTCCCCCTCGTCATTCTGTAAGTTGCAATTGGCCCCACTTTCTAAAAGCAGGCCTACACATGACTTTGAACCCCTAGCTAAAGCAACATGAAGAGGTGTTGTATTGTGTACATCTTTAATATTGACATCAACACCTGCATCCAAGATGATCTTCACCATTTCTACATCATTAGTCATTACTGCTGCATGTAGAGCAGTTTGCCCTCGCAATGCATCTTGGGATTTTGGATCTACCCCTGAAGTAATCAAAATTCTGACCAATTCTCTACATTCTATTTCATGTGCTTTCTTCAGTGCACCCGCCATAGATAATGTTGTCCCAATTTTACTTGGAATTACAATTGCATCATTGATCTCTTCTTTTGTCGCTACTCTGCAGTTGCAGAGTTAGGAGAATAAAATTCTGAACGATGTCATGCTTTCCTTTGAGAAAAAAAAACACCACTCCAGAAGGTATAAAATCACGAATGAAAACCTGATCATAATTAAGCATACTGAGATTGGTGGGATCATTTGCAGCAATAGTTCTGATCGGGCTCCTACAATAGTTTACCACAGCAGACCTGAGAAGGTTCCACACTTCCTTATCGTTATGACTCTCCTTCTAAGGTGTCTCTGCCCTTGGTTTTCTCTCCACCTAGTCGGCTACAATTCTATCGACTAAAAAATTATTCACGTTCATTTCAGCCACCACCATATCGACGGGTCTGTTTATCTCCTTGCTGGTAATATCATTCGGTCGATCGGTTTTTTGGCAACGATAAGTACACAAATATAACACACTCAACAAATATAGCACGAGGCAGGCAGTAACAACAATCGGTGCACTGAAAATATATCACGAGGCAAGAAATCGATCGCCCTCCACATAGGTCGCGTAACCTTTTCACATCGATCCTGAGCAAGCAACTCTCCTTTACATAGGCATGATGGAAGCTTCTTCCACGCAGGCTGCTCCATGCTCAACCACGTCTACTTCCTCAAACCAGTTGCATGCTAGGCTAACACCAGTCACACTGCATGTACACCACACACAGGTATCCTCGCTCCACTAGATCTATGCTCGATCCATGCTATTCTCTACTTTCACGTCCAACCAACACCATTCCAACCTGCAAGCTCCACACTTTCATGCACAGGTTGCTACACTTCTTGCAAACTCCATGTACAACTCTTCTCTTGAAAACTCCACATAAGGATCTTCTCTACTCTCCACATGATCCTGGGCACTCCCGTGAGGGAGTCACGCCCAGCCCTGACAGTCTGATACCAAAATAAGAAATAGAGAGAGATTATAATACAATAGTATTAGATTACTTGATACTTGATATACAATACATTTGTGGCTCATTATATAGAGCTCACTCATAGTTATCAGATCTAACTTATTCCAAATACAGGATGAGAGGTTGAGTAAATATCTCAACCATAAACATGAATCTAGGATCTCATAAATCCAACTCCCTAACAAACTCCTAATAATAAGATCACACAACTCACATAGAGATTGACTCTACTTCTTAATACATCATTGATCCAGATTATTTTCGGCACGAAATGAGAGCGGAGATATAACACATAAATATTCAAAGATATTGTAAGAGAGACAAAAATATAACAGATATATATTGGAAATATAACAAGAGTTAGAGATATAAAGTAACACACGATTTCTATTAATGAAATAAATGTACAGAGACTGTAAAAGTATAGAGTGAAAGACTCGCTAGAATGGTGGTAGCTTATCTCTGAGAAGAGATGTGACGGCTACTCGAATCCATGAGAAGATGATTATTACAATGAGGCTCTAAGGGACTTTTTAACATAAGTAAAATCCAAAATCCTAACCCCGAAAGATGAAAATCCAAAAGGTTTGTGGGCCCCGTTGGGGGTAGTTGATACGTCAACTTCCTAGGGGCGTAACTTTTGCATACGATCTCCATTTGAGGCACTCAATAGCTCGTTGGAAATATCTATCCGAGAACTACAACTTCTGGGTGAGCAATATGATCTACAATCCATGTTTCTCCCCGTTTTCTCAAAAAACATCATTTAGGGCCTCAAAATGGCCCCGAAAGTTAAAAATTGTTAAAAATAGTAAATTACCAAAATTGCCAGAAACATGTTTTGAGCCAGTTGGAGAAGGTGGGTGGTCACCGATATCCACCTGGATCAATCCTCCCTCCTTAGAAAGCAATGGTATCCATTGCGTTGAGTTGCTGGGGAAGAGGGGAAAGCAATTGTTGAATCTGAATCTTGGTGAGTTGCTTGCCTTGTTGGAACCGTCACGCTGCTTGGTTTGTTGAAGGTCGTCATGAACCTGTGGCTAGAAGGGTTGGACCTTTTTAACCAGTCTGGCTACATGAGATGAATGTGTGCAAAATGAATCTTTGTGCTTTGTTGCAACCTTGTTGACCTGCTTCTGGTGGATAAAAGGTGCTTGGGCCGAGGCTGTAGTGGTAGTAGTATCGTTTTGTTCCCCTTTTGAACACATTGTGGAGAAGATGAATTTTGTAGTATGAGGTACTACTTTGCGGCACTGTTTAGGTGGGGTAGTAGTTGGAACTACCTTTGGTATCCTGTAGAGATGAACCCCCATAGTAATAATGACACTACGGGGTCGAGACTCATAGATACCATGGAGTTTCCACATATATGGCTGGCCCAAGAGAACATCACAGACATCCAGTGGGGAAACATTACATAATACCTCATCCTTGAAGGGTTGGATGTTGTATGACAATCGATAGTGTTGGCTGACACGAAGATCTTTCCCTTGGTGAAGCCACCTGATGCTGTATGGTTGTGGGTGTGGTGTTGTCGACAATCCCAATTGTTTGACGACCTCTACTAAGATGAGGTTCTTATGGCTTCTGCTATCAATAATAAAACGCAGTGGGGTCCCCTTCACCCACATCTATGAATGAAAAAGGCGCTCCCCCTCTTCTAGATCTATTGGTTCTTCTGGTTGAATTGTTGTGGTCGTGACAATAACAGTGGGGTCTGCGTCGATGATCTGTCTTTTACCAGTATTTTCATAATCAGATTCTGAATCAAGGTTCGGCTCCTTGTCTTTGATCTCGGACACCAATGACTATTTTGAGTGACATTCATCGGTGTTGTGCCAGGGGCTTTTGTGGAAATCGCACCATTTTCCGGTGTCCTTATTTGTCTTCCCGTGACCCTTCTTTTCCTCTGGCTTGGACTGGTTTTTGGGAGACTACTTGTTAGGGTTGTCTTTGTCATACTTTGATTGTTGTGGATTTGTAGACTCGAACTCCCATTTTTTCTGGTGCTTAAATTTCTGCTCGATTTTAACAATATATTGATAGGCAGCATCGAGTGATGGGATGTCCAGAAAATCCATTTCAGTTTGGATGTATTTGTGTAGAGCCCCACGATATTTCATAACCAAATGTCATTTGGAGTCTTTGATACCTAGCTTGGTGCGCAAGGTACGAAAGCTATTGGTGAACTTCGAAACTGATTGGCCCCTCTCTTGCCGCAGTGTGGTCCATTTCATGTACTGGTCCTCATAGTTGCCAACAGGGTAATACTGTTCCTTTACCGCATCCAAAAAAAAATCCCAAGTGGGATCAGACCCATATATTCCAGAATCCTCTATGGAACTCTGCTCCCAGTAAGTTTCCCACCAATGTTTTACGTGGGGGAGAGATTTAAGGAGTGCGAAGGTGATCTTTTCTTTTTCAAAAAAGTTGTGAACAGAGAAATAACCTTCTAACAAAGTTAACCATTTGTCTAGGGCTTCTGCATCTATCTATCCTTCAAATACAGGAATATCAAAATCAACTTGTACCTTGAAAGGCGAGGTGCCTCCAAAGTGGTTGCTTGATGAAGATGCACCTGTTGCTATCGACAGGCATTGAAGGATGTGGGAAAAATTGTCCATCATTTCATCCCTCTGTCGCGTGAGAGCTTGCTCAAGCAACAAACTGATAGGATTGTCTGCTCCGTCGTTTTTCTTTTCTTTTGGCATTGAGAGTTTCTTGGGTGTGCAAGAGCGATTGTCCTCAAGAGACACAAGCTCGAGACCTAACTTTCTATACTCGTACCTCATCAGGGACATGCACTAAAAACCGATCAAGAGCATCATGCTCTGATACCACTGATCCAGATTGTTTTTGGCATGAAATGAGAGCGAAGATATAACACAGAAATATTCAGAGATATTGCAAGAGACACAACAATATAACAGAGATATAGTTGAAATATAACAAGAGTCACAGATATACAATAATACATGATTTCTATTAATGAAATAAATGTACAGAGACTGTAAAAGTACAGAGTGAAAGACTCGCTAGAATGATGGTATCTTATCTCAGAGAAGAGATGTGATGGCTACTCGCATCCTTGAGAAGATGACTATTACAATGAGGCTCTAAGGACCTTTTTAACATAAGTAAAATCCAAAACTCTAACCTCGGAAGATGAAAATCCAAAAGGTTTGTGGGCCCCATTGGGGGTAGTTGATACGTCAACTTCCCAGAGGCGTAACTTTTGCATGCGATCTCCGAGAAATATATATCCGAGAAATACAACTTTTGGGTGAGAAACAATGATCTGTAATCCATGTTGCTCCCCGTTTTCTCAAAAAACATCATTTAGGGCCTCAAAATGGCCCCGAAAGTTAAAAACTGCTAAAAATAGTAAATTACCAAAATTGCCAAAAACATGTTTTGGGCCAGTTGGAGAAGGTGGGTGGCCACCGATATCCACCTGGATCAATCATATTAGATAAGTAGGAATTATATATTCCAGCATAATCTCTGTATATATATATATCGGTGGAATCTACCACCAAAGAAGAAGTCAAGTTGTTTTAGATTTAGGGCGTCACATTGACAAACATAATCGTGGACATGTTTAGATAGTACACTCATAGATCAAATTAGTGTGTTGGTATCCTTGAGTCAACACAAATGAACATGGAATAAGTAAAAATGCTTAGATGTGGTACAAATTTACATCAACAAGCATAAGTAGATATTTCCTGCAAACATACTATAGGTAAAAGAGTGAGTACACTCATAGATGAAATCTATGAAATATGGAATAATTAAAGATTCTAAGATGTGTTACAAATTTACATCAACAAGCACAAGTAGATATTTCCTGCAAACATACTAGGAGGTCAAAAAGTGGGTAAAGTTTCACATGGGTATGTAAGTCTTCACCAATTCCATACTTATTAATCATAAATATGACAAATTTAAGAGAGAAAGGCAGACTAGAAACAACGAACAAAAAATGAAATGTAGGAGAAACACATTACTGATTTTCAATACCCATCTAGTTATTACAATGATACAATGAGGATCCAAAGAGATCTAGCAACTATTATGCAGTAAAGTCAAAGTGAACTCAATAACTAACTAATGTTAACTGAACTTTTTTAGGTGAACGGGCAAACAACTTGGATGAAGATTATCTCTAACACCCCCCATTAATCTCAACTATATAGTCATCAACATTTACAATGCTCAAGTGGTTCGAAGCCTTGAACCCTTTGATGTTGACATAAAAAATGCAGGATAAACTCTATGTTGGAGTTTGAATACCCGTCTAGCTCTTAAATATATTACAAAGATACATTGAGGATATAACTAATCTCTACCTAACAGAATTAAACTCGGTGACTAAATGTAGTCTAACTGGACTTGATTTTACACTACACAGTCACTTGGGATTTCTTTGGTATGATCTTTACCCTTGAACTTTCTTCTTGTTTTTGTACATGCACACAGACAACTAATTATTGATATCCATATAAAAACAAACCATCTACCAAAATACATGGGTTCCATCCCATCCACTTGCAAGTTTTGTAGGAATGCATTTCACCTACATGGTTCATCAATATACTAAGCTCTTCGTTAATCATACTTTGACCCCTCACTCTAAAATTACTATGTCACATTTATCCTTCTTAATTGAAGATTCAACTTCTTCTACTCACCATCAAGCTCAAGCTTAGACACAAGTACACCTGCTACCCTCATACCTATACTAGTGGTTCATGCCACAACCCAGTCTATGCATAAGAGAGATACACGTTACATGATCACGTTACTAAACCTTTATAGAACTTGCCTATGACATGGCTTCCAACTTAAAAAAGAGAAACCCATTTTTTGTGTCATCTAACTTAAAACAAACATTCTATATGCTTTACTAAATGCCTAACGATCCCATTACACTTTTCCAAACAAATCCTATTCATTTATTTCCAAAACATTCAAATACCGTGACAAACCAACAAAAATCCCATTACATTTTTTCCAAACAAATCCTAATCATTTATTTCCAAAACATTCAAATACCATGACAAACCAACAAAGAGGAAAACCTAATAGCTTCTTCTTCGATCTTCGCCTTTAGGCACAACACCAACAATCCCCTTGGCTCGGGATGCTCTCGACTCTGTGAAGAGTCTTAAAATGTCGTTTGTTGTGCTTGATCGAATTTGAAATCAGGCCATCCCGTCTGGTTCATTCCGGGTTCCATCCATCTTGAATCACTCGGGCCCAGTTTATCAGCTTCCTTTTCTTGGCATCTTCGACGATTTTCCTGCTCGGCAAATCTGCAACACCGGCGGTCAAGCACGGTTTCCAGTGGTGACGCAAATTTTCATCACCGAAAAACTTTGAAAAAATACTCCCTCGACACTTCCATGCTGCTCGTGACCATGTTGATTTTGCCACTGTACCACATTGCAGCTCTTCTCTGCGTTCAACTGGAGCCGCTGCAACTCTCGACCACGTAAATTCCCTTGATTCAACTTAACATATTTCTCGGTGTAGGCATCGAACAGGAATCCAATGCCATTATCGCTATACTCTTCGCGATATTTCTTATAATCGTTGCTATCGAGCTTCTAAACCCTAGCACCATGGCCTCCCAGGGGGCAGTGCTATCTGATAAATTGTGAAGCAAAGAGAAATGCAGAGAGAAGAGAATAGAACAATATATTGAAATATATGAAGAAGTACAGAACCTACAGAACTTGTTGGGATCCAATACAATGGGAGATGGTTGAGCTAAATAGTCTCAAGTTAGACAAAAATAGAAAGTACAACTGTCCAGTACAACTGGCAGTGTATAGTCAGACTGTTGAGGGTACAATATATTTAACACTCCCTCTTAGAATCAACAGTTACAATCAGCAGAACTGACTATGCCTAAGTGCTATCTCTGGAAGTCAAAAACCGACTTTCCTAGTGGCTTGGTGAAAATATCAGCAAGCTGATCTCGAGAACCCCAAAATTGTAGTGCAATGTCACCATTATTGACTAGCTCACGTATGAAATGAAACCGAGTGTCAATGTGTTTACTTTTCTTGTGAAACACATGGTTCTTAGATAATGCAATTGTTGATGTATTGTTACAAAAAATAGAAGTTGGATCCTTTTATGTTTGTGACATGTCTTTCAATAATATTCTTATCCACACATCTTGACAAGACGCTGAGGTAGAAGCTACATACTCTGCCTCTGCAGAAGATATGGATACAATCGGCTGCTTCTTCGATGGCCATGAAATCAGATTCGTGCCCAGTTGAAAAACATATCCTCATGTGCTTTTCCTGTCATCTAGGCTGCCTGTAAAGTCACTATCTATGTAACCAGAGAGTTGATTACTATCAGATTTAGTGTACCATAAACAAAAATTGAGAGTTCCTGCAACATATCTCAAAATTTGTTTTGCCTTTTTCCAATGAGAATCTTTTGGTGATTCCATGAATCTGGAAATAAGGCTGGCTACATACATAATGTCAGGCCTAGTTGTTGTAAGATACAACAAACTGCCTACTAAACTTTTGTATAAAGTAGAATCCACTATGGGACCTTCATCATTCTTGCTTAATTTTGTGCCTAAAGGTATGGGTGTTTCTGTTGGATTGCATCCTTCCATGCGAAACCGTTTGATGGTGTCTACTGCATACTTTTGCTGAGAGACAAAAATGCCTTTGGCTGATTGATGAACCTCAATGCCTAAAAAATATTTCATTATGCCAAGATCTATCATCTCAAACTCAGATTGCGTGGCATGTTTGAAATCTGTTAGCTCTATATTTCCTGTGTAAATCATGTCATCCACATATAAACATACAATTAGTATTTTACCGTGCTGATCAATTTTGGTATAAAGTGTTGGTTCATTTTGGCTTCTGCTGAAACCACTTTTGATCAGGTAAGTGTCAATTCTGCTGTACCAAGCTCTTGGAGCTTTCTTTAAGCCATACAAGGCTTTCTTCAACCGATACACTTTGGCTGGGTGCTCTTGGACTTCAAATCCAGGTGGTTGATCGACATAAACTTCTTCTTCTAAAAATCCATTTAGAAATGCTGACTTGACATCCATTTGGTAAACTTGCCATTTGTGTTGTGCTGCTATGGCCAACAGAGTTCTGACAGTGTCTAACCTTGCTACTGGAGCAAAAGTTTCACCATAATCAGTACCTGGTTGTTGTGAGAATCCTTTGGCAACAAGTCTTGCCTTGTGCTTTTCAATCTGCCCTTTTTCATTAAGTTTGGTTTTGTAGACCCACTTGACACCAATGCTCTTTTTGTGAGTTGGCAGATCAACAAGATCCCATGTCTTGTTCTTCTCAATGGAGTCAATTTCTTGGTTCATGGCTTGAACCCAATGTGGATCCTTAGCTGCTTCCTTAAAGGATGTAGGTTGACATGACATTAAAACAAAAAGATTGTGTTCTCAAAGTCATCCAACTGTTGATGGATTTGTCTCAAACTTCGAGTTCTCTGATTATGTGGTTCAGAGAATGATTCTCTGCTAGAAGTTGAGCTATCCTGTGTGTGATCTGGTTGTCCTTGTACCTGTAGTCTTGGAAGAGTAGTTTGAGGTACTTGTTGTTCTGAATTTGCTGTGTTTTAAGAACATGACAGAAATGGATTTTGACTGTCCACTTGCTGAGTTTCAGAATCATTCCAGAATTTATTTTCCAGAAATTGTACATCTTTGTTGAGAATTAATTTCTTGGTGATGGGGTTGTAAAGCTTGTAAGCTTTAGCTGTTTCACTATAGCCAGTGAAAATACATTTTTCACTTCTGTCATCAAGATTCTTCATTAATTCAGAAGGGATGTGTGCATATGCTATGCATCCAAATGTCCTTAGATGAGCTACATTGAGCTTTGTCCCACTCCATGCTTCTTGGGGAACTTTCATCTGTAGACTGGTGGTTGGTGATCTGTTCAAAAGATAAACTGAG
>ML809748.1:0-20253 GCA_009831015.1 Picea engelmannii | reverse complement strand
GAAGAAGACTTAGACTCTGAAATGGTAGATGTCCAAATCTTGTATGCCAAACCATTGTTTCATTCAGGGTTGATGCACTCTGTGCATAAGGTTGACTCAGATTTGTAGTTCTGAGGGTAAGGGGAAACATCCTATTTGGAGTCTTATAGATTTCAGAAATCAATTTTCTGCTGGGTTTTCTATCATAGATTTTGCAAGAGGCTCCCTAAAAAAGTACCTTATATCCTTTTTCAATGAGTTGTCCTACACTTAACAAGTTATGTTTTAAGTCTAGAACATGATAGACATTACATATGTCTTTCTTTTCATTCTGTTTAGTAAGAATAGGAACAATTCCTTTTCCTTGAACTTTGACTAAATGATCATTTCCAAGTGTAATATCAGAAGAGATTGAAGAATCAAGGAATGAGAGTAATTCTTTGTTACCTGTCATGTGATTGCTGCATCCACTGTCCAACAACCATAGATCTTTAGGTTGTTGTTCAGTTTTGTGGCATGAGAGAAACATACCTCCTGAGTTTTCTCCCGTGTGATTTGACACATGTGCTCTGCCTGAGAGATGATATGCCTGCTTCTTCCTGCATTCAGATTCATAGTGCCCATACTTTTTGCAGTAGTAGCATTGTATGCTTGATTTGTCATTTGATCATCTCCCTTTGCCTCTTTGAGGCTGGAAATTCTGATGTTGATTTTGTTGTTGATTTCCGTGACTTTGGAAATTGTGATTTGGATATTGTTGTCTATTTCCTCCACTGGTATGAGAGTTACCTTGATTGTTCCCTCTTCCTCTACTTCTTCCTCTGCCTTTCCCTCTTCTGAATGAGAACTGAGTTTGGAAGGCATTGGAGATTGACTCATCTGTGAGATGTAGTCTTGTCTCATGTGTCACCAGAGAACCAATTAGTTCATCTGTTGTAAATCTTGACAGATCCTTGGATTCAAGGATGGCTGTGACAACCATTTCAAATTTCTTGGGAAGACTTCTGAGAATTTTCTCAACAATTCGTTGATCAGTGATGGTTTCACCAATCAGTTTGATCTAGTTCACAATTCCCATGACTCTGGTCATGAACTGATCTACAGTTTCGGACTCTGTCATCCTGAGAGTCTCGAATTGGGTCCACAAGGACTGCAGTTTAACTGTTTTTACCCTGTCATTTCCTTGGTAGGACGTTTTGAGGATGTCCCAAGCTTGTTTGGAAGCACCAGTGCCTGTGATTTTCGAGAATATCGAATCATCCACAAAATTTTGTATCCAGAATTTTTCTTTGTTTTCTTTGGTCCTCAGAGTTGCCTGAGCAACTCTCTGCGCATTTGTCATGGCAGTGAGGGCGGTTGGATCTGGTTTCACATATCCAAGATCCACTGGTTCCCAGCACTCTTGTGCTTGCAAGAACGACTTCATTCGAAGAGACCATAACTCATAGTTATTTCCCATAAGTATCGGACCCTGAGTTGGTCCTAGGTTGCTAGATGATGCCATTTCAAAAAAAAAATCAGAAAAAATAGAGGGAAAAATTCGTATTTACCTCTGATCTCAAAAACGCCGATTTGTTGATGGTCGATGGGAGCTTATCAGGCTTGAAGTGGCCCTTGGTCTCCTTGCAATGTGACAACGTGCTTTAATGTCTTTCAAAATGCCGAAACGCGAAAGACGCCTTTGGATAATTGAACGGTCCAGATCTTGTGTGATCTGACGGTCAAGATCTTATCGGGATATCACGAATCGGGATTTCGCGAGTTCTGATGTCGAGGTTTTCTTACTCCTTGATTCCCTGATTTCTGATTTTTCGATGGCACTGTCGTGTCGGGACTTTTCCCGATTGCTTCGATCTGCGACACGCATCCTCAACAGATGGACGGTCGTGATCTCTCCTCACGATTTCGCGAATGAATATGACCTGGACGTCTTGTGTCCACGTTCCACAAAATTTCGATGCGTCGTTGACTCGTTTGACGAGATGACGTCAGTTGGGCCCCGCAAATGGAGGGTTTCTCCTGTCGGGATTTCAGACTTCAGAGTTTTGAAGTGCTTGCATTTCTTGTCCTCAAGAATCGTGAAACGCCGAATCCCGATATGACGATGGCCCTTTCCTTGTCGGAACTTTTCGCGAGTCCCCAGATTTACGCCACGCATCCGGGAGTGATGGACGGTCCTGATTCCTCCTCGAGATATCGTGACTTGCGATGCTCCGAATTGTTGTCAACTTGAAACTCCGAATGTCGATACGTTGACGGTGCCCTCGATGTCCGCCACGTGTCGAAGAGATATGGATGGCTGAGATTTGATTGGGATTTCGCGTATCGCGATTTCGCGAGTTGCGATGTCAAATTTGTTTGACAACTTGAAACCCCGAATTCCGAAATGCCAATGGGCGCTGCGATGTTCGCCACATGTCCAGGAGAGATGAACGACTGAGATCTGATCGAGATTTCGGGTATCGCAATTTCGCGAGTTGCGATCTCAAATTTCTTTGGCAACTTGAAACCCCGAATGCCGAAATGTCGACGGTGCGTTGATCCACTGCCACCAGTCCTCTTAGATGGACGGCTTACAAATCTTCTCAGGATTTCGCGATATCGTGTATCGGAGTTTTTGGAGAGCAATTTCCTTTGCTCGTCCAACTCCCGATTCTCAATTTTGCGATGGAATAGGATCTCGCCACGTGTCTTTTGATGTACGGTCAAGATGACGCTGGGATTTCTCAAGCCAAAAGTCCTCCTATGAGCTCTAGAGGGTTAAATCTCGAGGACTTTCTCGCTCATCCAACGGTTGTCGGGCCTCTGCGCAAGATCTGATAGCTGAGTTGCTTTCGCCTGTTCCACGCTTTCTTGTTCCGTTCTGAACTGGTTTCCCGCCTCGGATCCGTTCGCAAGATGAATCTTACGGCCTCAGTGGTTGTTCCTTGCGTGTTTGACATGATCTTTGCCGAGTTTGACGGAATTCCTCCTGTGGAAGAAAAGATTGTGAATCTTTCAAATATTTGAAAGAATTTCACGAATTCTTCGTTCTTTGCTACAATCTTTGACAGATTTGAGTGATTTTTTGAAATCTTTAAACGATGTTGTCTTCTGCAGCAATCTTTAACGAATTTGAACAAATTCTTCGAGTTCTTTAAACATTCTTCTGTTCTGCAGCTCTTCTGTGTCAATCTTTGACGGTTCTTTGAAAAATTGTGCAGGTTTCTTTAATGTTTCTTCTTCTGCGTTCTCTTCATCCAGGATCTTTCAAGCGTTGTACGCTCTGCTTCCTCCGCAAGCTTCTTACGATGATCTTTTGAGAGTATTGTCGATAGCTCTCCAAGCCTTGTGAAAAGTCTGTGTCGTGTGCTCTCAAGATCCGTGAAGCTCTGTACTGTGTGGATCGTGCTGCTCTCCGGAGTTTGTGAAGAGGCTTACTGCTACAACTCTGATACCATGATAAATTGTGAAGCAAAGAGAAATGCAGAGAGAAGAGAATAGAACAGTATATTGAAATGTATGAAGAAGTACAGAACCTACAGAACTTGTTGGGATCCAATACAATGGGAGATGGTTGAGCTAAATAGGCTCAAGCAAGACAAAAATAGAAAGTACAACTGTCCAGTACAGCTGGCAGTGTACAGTCAGACTGTTGAGGGTACAATATATTTAACACTATCTCCCCCTCCACTCATGGAATCAACTAGCACTGGAGTCAATCGCTTTTAACCACGGTCTAAAAACATTTCACGGAGAGTGCCCTTTTCAAATCCTCTCTGTCTTTGATTGCTTAAGTCTTGATTTCGAGTAGCTTGAAACCCTCGGTGCTTTCTTCCGCCAAAACCTTGCAGAGTATTGGAAAAGTCTTCAACTACTCTTCCTCTTCTCCAATATTCTCTAGTGCTCGGGAGAAAGGGAGATTATCAAACTCGCCCTTTTGGAAGAACCATCCGAGACTTCAGTTGAAATCTTTTTGAATCGATTCAATACTACACATTCAGCTCAGTACCGATGTTCTATATCTTTGGCGATTCATCTAACATGAAACAATGCTCTCAGTCGACATATTGTATATGCCACAATGCTCTCAGTCGACATATTGCATATGCATAATGCCGCACACTGGGGTGCATGGGGATCCGGTCCCTTGTGCTCCGGACCACACTCCTGGAAACCAATACAACAATTCAAAACAGCTTCTGTTCGTGGAGCCATGCAGACACTTGTTGGCCCTCGAGAATGGGGGGCTGGCCTTTGTCTTGGGAATCGCCGGTTGCTCGCAATTTTTGCTTTTGTGATTTGTGGTAACGAATAGGGCCAGGGATCTTTCAAGATTACAATTTTACGGATCTAGTGACATAGAGCCACATTAAATCCACGAACTGGTGGCACTTTCCATGTACTTTTGTGGCACAACCCTTCAGCTCTCGATGCACTATTTTTTATAATTCCCTGGAATTGACCTCTGCGCACTCGTAGCACAAGCTATGCTGATCCGGTGGCAGTTACTTTGCTCAGTTATGGTATCACCTCTACGCTACTGATCCAGTCCACTCCTACGATCCGTTGCTTACAAGATTAGAGATTTCAAGCCTAATCTTCCACGAAATCGAGCAACTATGCTGCGATTTGGTTGCATTCCTTTGAGTGGATCAATAGCTAATCTGCTACGATTAGTGGTAGTTTCTTTGCCAACTATGTAGCTAAAGTTGTGGACATCCACGCCCAAAACTTCAATAGCGAGCAAGAAATCGGAACAGAATGGGAAAACAGTGGTATTTAACTACCGCCAAAATTAGAACTACCATAAACTCCGAGAGGCAGAAAACAATAAATGAATAGAGAAGAACACACAAACAACTATTTTCTCTACTTATCTACTCCTAAGCATACGGTGGACAGTATTCTCAGAATCTCATCTTACTCGGCACTCCCGTAAGGGAGTCACATCCATACAACCTGTTATGATACCATGACAAAGTTCTTACTCGGCTCTCCCGTGAGGGAGTCACATCCATACAACCTGCTATGATACCATGACAAAGTTCATACAACCTGTTATGATACCATGACAAAGWTCAGAGAGAAAGGCACAATAACAACAATGAATAGAAACCGAAATGCAGTATAAACACACTTTAAATGTTATTGAGGATATCTTAAAAACTTTTGATAAAAAAACACTATGCATCTCAACATTTTTCATTCTCAATGTGCATCATTGTTTAGCAGTGGCTATCAATATTTAGTAGTTTCTACAAGCCACTCAAACTCCTTGAGGGACTAATGCCAATGGTCAAAGGAAAAAAAGAGTACGAACATTATAGGAAATTCTTTTTCATGGATCTACTTTTTGCTCAAAATTTTCTTTGTAAACTTGAGTTTCTCCAACCTCGTGTTGTATGACACTACCTCCCCTCAACCATATTGGTTTGACTATCCTATGCCTAATACAATTAAAATATGTCTCTTCACTCAAGGTCTTGTCATAACTCTATCCTAAGTTACAATATGTCAAATGCAACTAAATCATATTCAACCAAGTTCATTCAAAAATAGGGACACATGTAACTATAGCCTTTAAAACATTTGAATAATACTTATATTTAACCAACACAATGCATTGCAAGGAACATGATATTCATCTATGAAAAGAGACTACAACACATGTATATAGGTGACATCCAAGGTGGATTCATTAACAATAAGATGAAGAATATTATATATATACAACAATGGAATTGCAATCTTCTACATACAACTTTATTACAAATGTACAATGATTCTAAGATAGTATTATCTTCTACCTATTGTCCAAAAAGCTTCAACAATCCAACTCATGAAGAAACCATAGGGGTACCTCCTACAACTCTCGTCTTCTTCTTCTTCTCACTCAACCAATGTGATTTTCCTTACAATACCAACCATGAACTTAGCACCTTCAACATGTCCATTACCTACAAAAGACTTTCCTTCCACTTACAAGCCCCTCCAAGCCTAATTGAACCAAATTTCCCACACTACCAACTTTGGTTGTTCCCGATGGTGCTATTACACCCTTCATGACTTGTTCGTTGACCATCTAATGACCTATGGTACTACACCCAAATTTCCACACACCAAACAAGTCCACCTAAGGTGCCCAAGTGTATTCGTCAAGGGTGCACCAAATAAGTGCATCCAATGGATGTGTGCTTGGTGGATGTGTGCCTGATGGATGTGTGCTTGGTGGATGTGCACCGAATAATTATGTTCCACGATTGTGCTCCATATATGCTTGTGCTTGAAGGAACTTATACCATTTGTTGCAAACCCCAAGTATGGAATGCTCAATTCCTTGGGTCCACATGTATCCCAAGCACCCAATCCCATAAAATAGAATGAATTTTTCTATGCCACCTTTTCCATCATTCATAGTGTATGTCTACAGATGAGGTCTCTTGCAAAATCCCTCATTTCCTTTCCTTTCCCAATTCACTTTAAATACTCTATTGGTCTAGCCAAATAATGTGAGCTACCAAGGTTTGTCTATGAGCAATGGTGTTAAACATGTCCATGGTGTTCCTTCCCAATGGGCTAAGGAACTCCAAAATCAACTCTTCTAGCAATCAACCATGTATCCAATTTTCATATTCAAGTTAGTGACCACCAAGGTGATCATGCAATGGACGTGCTCATAGCCATTCAAGGCTAGGGAAATACATCCTCCTCCACTAAAATTATTTTCCATTCTCAAAAACATCCTTAAGAACATGTTGTCCTCCAATTATGTTCTCTAGATTCATGTATTTATACATAGTTGGCTTAACCATCCACTTTACACTATCACCATAGAATCACTTGTGAATTACTTGTGCAATTTCTCACTATCAATTACTTCCTTTCAACAAAGAATTTTTCCTAACTATGTCACATTTCCATTGAATTCAGATGTGTCCGCTAAGAAGGTTGTACAACTATATATGTGTCACATTTTCATGTCTTATTGTTTCTCTATTACTTTTGGTTACTCCTCCATGCTTCCATACATTGAACTTCTCAAATATTGTTTCGATTTAGTGATCCCCGAGACAATCACCTCAGAATGTACTTTATCATTGTCAAAATAACCACATTCCTTTACACAATATTTTTTTGTACAACTCTACCAGACCAAGGAAATCTCATCGCCTTCACCTCCAAACTATCCAATCCCCTATCAGACACTTAAAACTCATTAACTAATGCTAGCACATTTTCTTGGTGCATTTATTCTTCATTGTGAACTTTTAAGTAGCTAGTTTCCTTAAGCAAACACTTAATGAGAAGAAGGTGGTAGATGGACATGAGAGCCTCTACCCTCAAATGCTCCATTAGTCTATCCAAAGTCTTTTAAGTTTAGTGAGGCAACCAAAAAGAATTCAATACATCTTATTATGAAAGACATGTCCACACCAATACTTTTTTCACCTTCAACCATATAGGACATTTCGATATTCATCCTTAAATCTATTTGTAACATCCTGATCTTGCGCACTAAGAGAACTTATTCTTTGAGGACACTTGCTCGCAAGTGATCCGGATTTTATGTTATTAAAACATTGATTTTGACTATGAGGGGTTATGGGTTGATGGCTTGTTGTTTTACTGCATTGACATAGATAGGTGCTATTGACTCGGTTTTATTGAGTGTATAGGACCTTGGACCTTGAGGATGCAGAGGCAACAATGGAACCCCTTCGACTTTAGATCGAGTCGGGGAGTGTACCATTGGGGTTTCATTGTTTTATAGGTGATATTAGTGCATCTGATTAGATGATATGATATGGATATATTCTGACATGATTCGTTGATGATGCAGGTTGATGATACCTTGCCGACCAGACTCACATGTGGAGTAAAGGGGTCACGCATGACTACCAGAGAAGTTGAGGGAGAGGTGTGGACAATAGCCCTGCCACAACATACTAGCACTCATGTCGTGGCTTGAATTGTAGGTTAACATTTACCTAGTTCGAGAGGACCCATGATGCCATGAGGGCAGATTGCGATAGTCGCTCATGATGATTCTAAGGGTCGCACAATAAGGCAGGGGCCTTATTCCTTAGAGACACTTAGTCTCCCACAAGCTCACCTCGTGAAGTATTGACTCCAGGGGATTTTGATGTCTACCAAGTCGGTCAAGAGGTAAGTGGAATCCTTGGAGCATGTGGTGCGTCCTAAAGGGCAAGTCGCGCAAGAAAAATGGAAAGAGGCAAGTGGCACCCTTGGAGCACGTAGTGCACCCTGAATGGCATGTTGTGCAAGGGAAACAAATGAGGCAAGTGGCACCCTTAGAGCACCTAGTGCATCCTGAAGGGCACGTCGTATTATTAATAATAAATGAATGAACCCATATGGCCTTAGGACTAATAACGTGATAATAAATTATTAAAACAAATTCCCTAATAAAATGTTGCCCATGAAAATTAAAGTCTAAATCTAACTTTCTAGTGGTAGAATTTTCTCTATCTTTAAACACAAAAGGGGGGAAAAAGAATCTATCTATATGTTTATATATATATATATATAATAATAATAATAATAATAATAATAATTATTATTATTATTATTATTATTTTATTATATATAATTTATACACCTACCAAATTGAGTTCTAAAAGAAAAGGGGAAAGAGGGAAATCTAGAATAATTAGGAAACTAGGAAAAGAGAGAAACATAAAAAGAAAAGGGAAACATAAGGGAAAAAGCAAAAGTCAAACTTACTAAGGTATCTAACATTTAAGAGATTTCTAATTTGAACTAAACTAGCAAATTAATAATGGGGAAAGTCATTAAAACCTGTAAGAGAATTTAGGTACACCTAGGAGCGATTCTAGGAGTGATTCTAGGTGGGTGAGGGAAATAAGAGAAATTAATTAATTAAAGAAATTAACTTATGGAGTAATGAAGGGGATGGGTGACACTTGTACGGGGAGGAAGCTTTAGGAATTAAATTTTAAAACTTTAATTAAATGAGATTTTAGGAAGGTAAGGGACTTCAAACTCTCTATAATGAAGGGAGGAGAAGGATGAAGGATCTTTTTTTGTTTGCGTAATGTTACGCTGCAGAAATCTCTACTTGACTGACATAGCTTGTGGGAGTTGGGATATCCATCTTGGTGAGGAGTTGTAGCTCGGCTTTGCGAGGCGAGCTGAGAGCTATCTGATTCTCTGGTTAGCGTGTGTGGCCCCTTTGCGGCTCGAGAGGCTTTAAGGTGGAAGAAGAGTACCACTAGAATTTGTTGGGAGGTACCAGTGAAGTCTCATCGGTTGGTAAGGGGGAGTTGCATGGTGCACGCAGGATGTCAACTCAGAGTGGGCTATCAGACAACGATACACTTTCTTCATTTTTGTATGGTAGATTGTTGTAGGATTTAGGCTTTGGATCTTGATGTTTACTTGGATAAGTAAACCAATTGTCTAGATGGATGACCGAAATTTTTCATACCCTAGCTCGATGATTGATTGACTCACATGGCCTTTGTTTTCCGGCATCTCTTGACCGCCCTATGGTGTATTGATTGTGACCACTATGGTTGTTTTTCCTTTCGTCCCTAGCTCATCAGTCCTTGCTTGAGAAGTCAGCCAGGATCCTGATCTATAGTCGTTCTTTTGGCATTAATAGACCTATGGATCTCAACACCCTGCTTTTCTGTGCGAGGAAGATCAGCGAAGGGTGTTCCTGTGAGCTGTCTACCTCTAATGATTGTTCTTAGATTATTGTTGTCTTGTGACTTGATGCAGATATTCGACTGGACAATTTATTGATTGATGGTGAGAGTTTATCTTTTTCTTGTCTGTGTATTATTGAGTTGTAGAGTGATTACGTTTTTATTCTTCTATGATGTTGAATCGAACCATAACATCTTCTTTTTACATTGAATGGCCTATCTTCTCTTTACATCTTATAGATAATTATTTTTATTCCTTTATTTCCTGGGATGTTTGTACATCGATTTTCTTTTATAATATTGACAGCAATGTAATTCCCCTTCTGGTGCGTTTTTTGTTATATTCGATATCCTGGCAATAGAAAAACGTTTTAAATTCCCTGTCTGCATTTTTTTTATATTTGGAATCCTGGCAATGGAAAAACGTGTTGATTAACCCTATCCGCGTTTGTAATTGGTGTTCCGGCAAATGAAAAAAAGTTTAATTATCCCTCTCTATGCTTTTGATATTTGGCATTCCGACAATGGAAAAACGTGATAGTTATCCATGTCTGTGTTTGTAATTGGTATTCTGGCAAATGGAAAAACGTTTAATTATCCCTGTTTGCGCTTTTTTTACATTTGGCATTCTGGCAATCGAAAAACGTTTTATTTATTCCTGTTTGTGTTTGTAATTGGTATTTCGACAAATGGAAAAACGTTTAATTATCCATGTCTGCATTTTTTGATATTTGACATCCTGGCAATGGAAAAACATGTTAGTTATCCCTGCGTGCATTTGTAATTGGTATTCTGGCAAATGGAAAAACGTTTAATTATCGCTCTCTGCTTTTTTTTTTTTTATATTTGGAATCCTGGCAATGGAAAAACGTGTTAATTATCTCTGTATGCATTTGTAATTGGTATTGCGGCAAATGGAAAAAAGTTTAATTATCCCTGTCTGCATCTCTTTTTCTATTTTGGTATCCCGACAAATGGAAAAACGTTTTTAGTTATTCCTATATGCATTTATAATTGGCATCCTGGCAATGCAATTACAGCTACTGGCAATTACGATCTCATTGATGACAATGCAGTTATATTTACTTCCTCTTTGACAACAATTATGTATATTTCCAATCCATGGTGAATAAGGTACAACAAATTGCTTTAATGGCATTGCTATTGTATTTACTGGCATTATGATTATGTGTTTTTAACCACAAAGATTTTATAGTTCCTTTGGGCTGTGTGTTATGTGCACAAATTTTGCTTTTAAGACAACCTTAGTAGCCTGTGTACCTGGCAGTTTGTCCCTTGGACTGCGCTGCATTCGGACTTACCTTGGGTCTGCAATGTTACCATTTTAGGAGTATGTTTCATTTATTGATGTCCTGCCAAGACTGCGTTATCGTTTTTATATTCCTGAGTTAATGGTATTTAATTGTCGCATGTGTTTAATGCTTGTTACTTATTGACAACCCTTCTCTAAATTGATTGAAACACATTATAATTCGGGTAGTGTTTTACTTAGATGGCAAGGTGACTCATCATCTATACGCCTTCTGTTGTTTTTAATTGATAGCCCATGTATAATGTACTTGGTAGTTTTGTACCATTGGTAATTTATAATTACTTCTTACAACAAATGATAAGCATTTTTGGACAACCTCTTTATTGAATAGACAACCTTGAATTGTTTAGATCGCCTTTAACTAACTTAGACCATACTTGTCCTTTACTTTTAACCCTTATTAAACTGACTTGTCAAATTAGATGGTAATTGTAGTTTATTGTTTTAGTATTGATTAATTTAGATTTTTCAATTAGATGTTAATTATGGACAAATAGTAATTAGACTTGCTAAATTGGTTGTATTTAATGTCAATTTGGAATTAAGTTAGAATTTCCCTTTAGATCGTAAGTAATGATAAAATTGACATGTATTCAATGCTAATTAGATGGTATTTATTGATCGGTTATAGTTGATAAAAGGCATGGGTGGTTGACAAAGTCATGTATTGGTTTGTGTCTTCCCTGGTAGTCATCCTTTGGCATCTCATCGACCTGTTGTTGGGGCTTGGGTGTGGTTCCTCTCGGTATTTGTCTCCTCACGTGTCAGATTTTTCTAGAGTCCTCAGTTTAGATAGGATGTGTGGTGCCAAGGTTTTGACACAGCTATCACCTAGGGATGGCATGATTCTTGATGAGGGGATCATGGCACGCCCTATTGGATAGTGGAAAATGAGAACTTAGCTGGAGTCAGTGCGTTCAATGTGAGTTTTGTCGAGCATTGTAAGTTTCTCTTGGTGTTCGGGTGTAATGCCTTCATGCATTAGGTTCGCGCACCTTGAGGTTCTAGTCTTGTTCATCTTTGGTCGTTTTTCAGGAGGGGGATGTTGTCCCTTATCTTGTAGGCGTGTCTTATTTGCGTCGGGCGGGTAGTCATTCCTCCTTTTTGTTTTGCGCATGTTTTCCCAATTTCCCTTGTGCTCGGGGCATGGAGTCATAGTTGTCTGATGCCTCGACGACGTGCTTGCATTCATCATCGGTTGTGTGGTTACTGTTGTCATCATCGCCTTCTTTCCTTTAAAAAAGAAAAAAAAAATCACTTTTGGTTTCGTATGTAGTCGTAACGATTGGGGACGTACTCTACCTTCCAATTCAAATTCTACATGAAGGTGGGAAAGATCCTTGGGAAAGAACCTTCCAACTCAATTTTTTTTTTTTCTCTAGTCTAAGTCATCTAGGTTAAATGCGCACTTTTTCTTCATGAACTACTTCATTTTCTCATCGACTATCATTGTGACTACAAAAGAAAAAGTCTTCACCTCTTTCTCTAGTCTATTTATTTTCCTTCTACACATTAAGAATTTATTGAAGGTGCTTGTACACTAGCATTCCCTTTCCCACTTCCCTACTTCTTGGATAGGAGAATTCCTAAACCAACATCGATGTGGATAAGAGAATGTCCTCTTTCCATCATGAATATACAAAAAATGACACATACTCTATCAATCTTTAACTAGTTTGGGAGCCTCTACTAATATCAGGGGTTCCATTTCCTACTTCTAGGTAGCAAGCCATTTTTATATTTTCATAGTGAAAAAAGCGTGGAAGGTATATTCCAAGGCAAGCTCCAACAATTATGTCAAGGATGTACCTAGAATCCATTATAGAATTCAATGGGAACCTCTACTAATTCCCTAGGCTCCACTTTCTACTTCTATGTAGTGCCCAATTTATGGTTTTTAATAGTGAAAAAAGGGTGGTAGGTGGGTTCCAAGGACACCTCCAACAGTTTTGTCAAGGATGTATTCGTAATCCATTATATAATTCAACCCAACAAAGTTATGACCTTATACCATGTGTATGTCCAGACTAGCAATTAAGGCACTCAAAACTTACAAGATTCCCATTGATATTTTGTCATCTTTTGTTTTGGCCTTATTTCCTTCTCTCAATGGACATTTACTTGTATAATGGTTCCCCATACACACCCAACAAGCAGTACCCTTATTCTTATATTTCTTCTAAAATTTTTAAGAAGGGCTAGGCCTTCTAGATTTCTCCTTGGTGCCATCTGAATCTTCCTTCTAAATATGGTGAACCTCCAATATTGGTCCTATATCTAGTTGTTCTTGTTTTTTCTCCAATACTGTGACTTTCCAAGGGAACATTTTTACACATTAGATATAGCTGCACAAAAAAAATTCAACCCACTTCTATTGTACTAGAACCTCATCATTTTCCCTATTGTTAGATGTCTCCTCAAGTTCTGACCATGCTTCTTCTTGGTCCACCAATATTTCCAACCATGGGACAAAGAATCAATTTGTATTCTAACTTCTCCTAATACCCTTCAATGGTGTTGTACAACATCCATGGCATCCCTAAAAAACTATATAAAAGTCATTATTTCATCTTGTACCTACATTCTAGGTATTTCATGCAATATTACCTTGTTGGGACTCAATGTTTTATCTCCACACTTAGAAATTGTGTTGCATCAAGTCTAGCCCATTAGAGACATTTTTCATTCCAAAGAATTAGGCTTAGTAAAGACACACTCCACCTTTCTTGACTAGATTTAGATGGTTTCAACTAATTGATCCACTTATTTACCCAAATTCATATATATTTTATTTGTCTCTACGAACCTTCTTGCATGGATCAATTAATGGTCTTCATGAGGAAGGGAAAAGGGGACCATTCCACCATTTCATTATGTCATCGCTCTTCTTCTATACATAGTAACTATTCTAAGTGATTTTTTCTTTAATATTTAATCCTATTACTTGAAAATAATAAATAACTTACAAATTATTGTGTAGATGACTTGCTCAACTAATTTTTGCACCCAGGAAAAGAATATACATCATCTACTCTCCATGTCAATCTTGTGGCTACCTAAAAATTTGTCGCAAATCTTGCTTTTTTACCTTAAGTCACTAAGATATTATGAATAGTACTTTAACATCTTTAAAACCACCTATCATAGCTATGAAAGTGGTGAAGAGCACCAACTCATCTAAAAATTATCTTTTATACCACTTATCACAGACCTACAATCTAGCCAAGTGTTTCTTTGTAAAATTGAGTTTCTCCTAATTCTACTTCTATAGTTGAGCTTGTGCATCACTACCTTGCCTCAGTTGCACTGGCTTTTCCATCCTACACCTACTAGAATAGGAATATACCTATTCACTTAAGGTATTCTCTGAACTTCATATTAATCTATAATTTATCAAATGCAACTAAGTCCTACTCAAATGAGTTCATTCAATAGTAGCCACACATCTAGTCATGGCCTTTAAAAAATCCCAAATATACTTCTACATAGCCAACATAATATATTGAAAGGAACATAACATTTATCCAAGTAAAGAGACTACAAAACATGTATAGGTGGTATGTAAGGTCGATGCTTTAATGTTTAATGAAGAATGTTACAAATATGCAACAATGGAGTTGATATATAATACAATAACATATATAAGGGGGTTTAAGATAGGTGAGGGATTAGAGTTTCTACAATCCATCTTTCTCTTCTTTTTCTTTTTGCAGTGACCAACTTCTGTAGGTTGAAACTTATGGAGGATAACTTAATTGATTATACATATAATGATACCTCATATTCTCTCAAAATTTTTAATTATGATGAATAACTTCATGAGATTTGGAATTATACTAGGGACTTTATCTCTACTTTCAAAAAGAAGCCATTGGTCCACTTATTGGCCAGAGAGAGAACACATAGTGAAATGTTTGTGGGGGAAAATATGTTAGAGTAAAAATAAATATTGGCATCCATGATCCAATACTAAACAGAAACAACAAGCATTGTTGAGGTTCATATTTCAGAGCATATATGGGTGTTGTTTCCAACCTTGAAAACGTTTTTTACTCTCAATGAAAATACACGTGTATCAAGGTGAGGGGGGACAAAGTGACTATGGTGCTAGGGTTTTATGTGGGATTAGCAATGGTAAAGCATTTGTCCAATATTGCAATGGTTGGGAAGTTTATAACAAAGATTTTTTCAAGAATTCATTTAGCGAGTTGGTTGGATAAAGGTTGGAGAAAAGTCTTGGGTTATTTCCCAATCTTTCATATCTTGGTTAAGGGGTCACATTGTTTCAAATTTAGGTCTTAGAAAGACATGGATGTGGTTTTAGCATGGGCTTGTCTCTAAGGACCTTCCAATTTACTCTTGAATAAATGGAACCCGAGGTTTGACCCTTTGACCCTCACTCCAAACCTTTCATTGTCCAACACATTTGGTTGTTTCTTAAAGGGATTTTTTGGAGCTTTGGCCAAGCCCGATGTTAGAAATAATAGAAATTTCTCTTAGAAAAGTTATATATTTTAACTATCAAGTATGCGACAATAGGACAAAAGGGTGGTGAATATTCTTATTGAAATGGAATTAATCAAAGTACTCTCATAGAAATTAGACATTATCTAGAAATAATGCTCCTCAACTGTAAAATACCATGGATATTTTATCCAAGAAATAAAATTGACATATACCCTATGAAGTTTAATTTCCTTAAATTCGAAAATATTTGTTTATTGATTTTTTGCTTATGCATGAAATAGATAAAATCAAGAAAACATAGAATAGTAAAATATAATCACACACAATCCACAAAATAACACAAAGGTTTTTTATGGGGAACCCTTATGGGATAAAAACTAGGTATAAGGTGAGGCCGCTCTTCCTTCTTTTCTCTAGTATGGAAATAATGAAAGTACAAAGGATAAGGGAATTTTTATGGAGTTACCTGAGACATATGACCTATTATGCTATTTTGAACATTAAACCACTCTGTTATTCTCTCTAATTTCCCACTCCCAATTGTTTTTCTCTGCTATGGAACAAAATATAATAAGATAGAATGGAACCCCTTCTCCTCCTAGCAACCTGGTATTTAGCATATCCCAATAGCCATCTAGGGGTAGGTTTTTCACTCCCTCAACCCTCAATTGTAATATGGTTTTGGGGCTTCTAGAATGTTATTAGAAAATACACTACATGGCTAGCCCTGCATGTTTAAGTAATGGAAAGTGACATGGAATCCACTCACACCATGGTGGTGAATATGGTAGGTCAACTTGAAGGAGGCATAATGTTTGCATATGAACTTTGAATGAGGAAATTATTATATAGTTGGAAAGGTATCGGTGTGTAGAACATAGAGGATGTCTCCATTGTAAGGTTTGGACCATAAAAGGTGTTGTTTGTTGCCTCAAAATTTCTTTGGAATATCTTAGATTGTTTTCTGGAGCTTGATTTCCAAATTTGAACAAGTCACTAAAATGGCTCCACAAGTTGATTCCTGTATTTTTTTTCCACCCATAAAGCATCGAGATAGATGAGAAATAATATAATGGTCCAATACAGATCACACCTCTAGATTTATGAATGATTTTGGAAACCAAAATATTTATTGAGTGATGTGAGGAAATATTTCCTCTAGCATCTCCTTGGAGTACCACTTTGCTTTGCATGGAAATTATCCTTTAAACCCAACTTGAAAAAATTCATGCTACCCGTGTCTTGTAGTTATACACCATTTTTGAAAAATTATGTCCTCTTGCAATTGTGCCTGAGAATCTAGTGGTAATTCATATATGGAAGGTAGGACCTACTTCTCCTCCTGATCCAACATGGAAGGCCCGTATATTTTTATATTCTCCACATTCACTACTGAGTAAATGCACATGTATGGGGGAAGACTGAGTCCATAGGTGTTATCTCCCACCTTTTCCAATTCCTCGAAAGAACCATATGACATATCCTTGATATTCTTACTAAGTACTTGTAGTATTTCCTTATTAGGATGTAACCATACTCTGTCTCACACACTAAATGTTCTCTTCATTTTGTGTTGGTCATGTCTAGCCTTGTAATTTTCTTGTGACTTTTTCAACATCTCTTGTATTTGCAAATGGATCTTCCTAATATTTTCAACATTTTTTCTTCTTTTAATGCATATCCTATGAGTTTATCCCCCACTACTACTTTTTGTCCATATACAACATCTAAGGGTGAAGGTGGAAAATATCCAAAGAAAGTTTCAAAAGGTGACTTACCATTAGAAGTGTCGTCTGCTATTTTATAAGAGTGTTATATATAGATAATATTTCCATCCCATGACTTTGGATGTTTTTTATTGTAACCCCTCAAAATTTGTAGCAAATTCATGTTGACTAATGTTGTAGACCTCTTTAGCTTAGTGCCCATCTTCTCCCACAATCTAGTCTATAAGGAGCTAAGAAATATGGTGTCCCGTTGAGGCCTCAAGAGCTCCATTATTTTTTTTGAAAAAATTTAGGGCCCCCCATTAAAATTTGGAAATTGCCTCCTTCTCTTATATTTGATTTTGTTTCTCTTGATTTGAAGGGATGGTTTGATTCTTTTCCTTTCTTTGATTGTTTCATTTTGCATCAATTATTTTGATTTGTCTTTCATGGAATCATGACTTGGTTATTTGTTTCTTTTGGAATGAACCATTAGTATTATGAAATGCATAATTTTAATTGAAGTAAGGAATTGTTAAATACACAATGATAATGTTTTTGGTAATAAGCTTGTTGTGTAATGAAATCAATTTGTTTTGTTGCAAATTTCCCACATGAATAATGGCTGTGCCATTTGAGTCTTTTGGTATATAATCATTTAACATTGTTTGTATTTTCATATGAAATTATTCAAAGTGGTTTCATTCATCAATTTGTTTAAATTTGATGCATAAATGAACTAGCTAGGCATTTTGGTGGATCTAAACAATTCAATTAAAAGATAAAATTTAAGAAAGTTAATCCTCAATCTAAAAAAGTATATGTTAAAGAATGGAAACAAGTGGATAGTTTTGAATTTGAATGATGTGTCATTTTTTTTGTGAGCCTTCAACTTTTGTTAAAAAACAATGCCTTTTGAATTTCTCTACCATTTGGAAAGACAAAATTAACGCAATTAATACCTTCTCCTAAGAATTATTTTTCACCTTTAAAAAACATGCATTCAAGTTTGTATACATGCAGCCATTTTTTAATTCCAGCCAAGAATCAATTTCTACAAGGTTCTCACTTTCAGTAAATAAAAAATGATTCTTGCATTATTTATGAATATGATCAATTCCTTGTCCCAAATCAGGAAAACAGTAAATGGTCAAATTAATGTGCATGATAGATAGAATAAAATTATTAGCAGGACAATAAATCCCAGAATATGCTTAGTGAAATAATGATAATTAAGGTATTCGCCATTTGTGCAAACTTTATTTCTATGCTTGAATGGTTAATATTTGGCATAAGAAAATCACCGTGATGTTTTAGGATGGTTTACCTCAAATGATTATATCTTAATCTTAAACCATATCACAAATCGAGTTGACCAACAAAATAAAACGTGCAACAAAACTTCGTAATTGCTCCCTCATAAGACTTACATTGTACAAGTATGGGTGATTATTCTTTTCTGACATGTATCTTTGTCAATAAAGTGATTCTTTGTTATGGTGATATTGTTTAACAACTTTTTGTTTTCCTACAACATTGAAATTGTATATATTCAAATGACTTAAAGAATTAGTTCTTAACCTTGTTTTCTTTTGAAATGGTATGAATTTGATTGCCTTGTGATCCACCATGAAGTGTAGTTGTATGATTTTTATGCTCGTGCCACTAAGACCATCCTTTAACTTTCTTTGTTTTAAGTAATTTACCTTTTATTAATAAAGAGATTCATAACGAAAATTCCATGTGTGAGTTCATTGAAATTCTGGAAGAATATCAACGGTGAAGCATGGTATAATTATGTTTTTCTATGAAAGATTATAAAATTGGAATGACTTAACTAAGTTTTATTTTCTTTGCAGGATAATACACAAGTCATGGAAATCATGTGCTAATTTGGGTTGAACCGTATACCACCAACGCACATGGAATTAGGGTTTTTGCAAAATAATTGGGTTTTCAATTAAAATGCATGGAAGAAGCAAGAATAAGAACCTGGTAATCCACATGGGAAAGATGCGTCGAATTTCTCTGTGAGAGAAATATCGAAATGAATCCAGATTACAAGAGTATTAAACCATGATTGCACTGATGAAGTCCACCTGGATGTTCCAATGCAATATACGAGAAGCTCGATCTACCACGATCAAACTTATCACAATATTACTATTGATTCGTTGTTCCACCAGAGCACCACAAATCTACAGTAAGTAAGTACGCAAATAAGTCATTTTTGTTGGAAATCCATGTTTGACAATAAGAAATGGAAAATGCGGCAAGGGCATAGCTCATCAAATTAGCAGGAAATGGAAATCATGGAAAAAGCTAGCTCGTGTTCAGATTGTTTATACCAAAGATTGTGATCCCAGAAGACTTATGGCAAGTAAAGATCACAGTTTTGGATATCAGCAAATCATTGTCTTAGCATAAAAATGGGAGAAATCATATTTCTATGGGGATCCTCTCCGAAGACAGAGATTTGAACAACGCAAGACTGAGTTTTGAACAACGCAAGGAAGTTTTTTCGTTTGCATTTAAATTTCCAAATAAAGAAAATCGACTGCATATAAAAGAGGTGTTATCCAAGACAAGGGGAAGTGAGACTACCACAAAAGGTTGGCATTTCGATCGGGCATGCTATCATGGTTAAAGAGTTCCCTATTACTGTCACGTCAGGATAGCAAGAGATTTCTCCCACACTATCGTGGAGCTAAACCTAGAGTTTGATATCGTAAAGGGAGAACGGGTGGACAAGGCGAAGCCATGATATTACTATCAAGTCTACCCTAAACGCTTGTTTTTTTTCGACTTTAAAATCTGAATCTGAACTCTGTAATATTTTTGTTCAAAAATTCAATAAATGAGTTTGAAGCCAGGTGATTAATTAACTGAAAGATGTTTTCGATAGTAATGTTATATATTGTTCTTACACTCTTTTATAAATGTTTATGATATTTTTTTTTTAGCATTTGAAACTATTTTCTTTGTTCAATTTTGATATCTTACTTCTTTCATCTAATTATAATTATAATTAGATGTGGAGACATTTGACTTCATCTCCTATAAGTCTTGCCATTTATTTATGTTTTATAACTAC
>ML809747.1:144480-160280 GCA_009831015.1 Picea engelmannii | reverse complement strand
GGGAAGCTATAAAGGAAGGGTAAAGAAACCTAATTCATCGTTATGTTATGATTTGATCTTGAGATATTTGTAGAGGAGGAGGAAATCGACCCCCTTGTTGTTTTGTGGATTTCTGGAGGAAACCACAAACATTGATTGGTTTCAATGTTGAGAGACACACCCTATCCTATCAGAGATACCATCTAGGTATTTCACCGTCCATTACAAGTATCCAGTTCAGTGATTGTGTAGCTCAGCCAGTGAGGGCACAAGGGTTAGAGAGAGGTTTGTGTAGCCGCTTGAGACAGTTCAATGTTTTTTTGATTCCTCCTGACCCATTAGAGAGCTAGTCAGGGTGCGCCTATTGAGCCACTTGTCGTTAGTTTCCAATGGTGGAATATCTGAGAAAGAAAAAAATATTCATTTAGGGTGCATCTCTTGAGGAAGTACATTTGGGGTTCCATGGAGTATTCTAGAGTAGATCCGAGGAAACCCTTCCAACCCATTACAAACGAGGCCAGGAAGATCGTTTCGAGTCATACATTATCATATTTTGTCGGTGGAATCACTAGGGCACACTCCCACAATCCAGGAGGTGTGAAAACCCCCAGGGGTGACATTTGGAGCTTCATAGGTCAAATATTGATTCTGACAATCATCAGGATCAGTCTAGAGTCCAAGGCACTTATTTTGATACAGTTTCCAGTGCATTCCGATGGGTATCTCCATCAGGAAAAGTTTTCCAGATTCTACAATAGTTACCATGAGCTTCCGGACTACTTTTTATCGATCTATCTATGCATGCACAGACCAGCCTTCATTATTCTGATCACAGGTATTTCTTTTTAGTTGATTTGTATTCCAATGACAATCCATGAGATCTAACTGATGATTAGTATATCTTCTTCCATCTTATTATTGTATTTCCTGCTTTTTCCTCATTATATATATCAATGAGTTGTGTTATCCTTTCTTTCGCATGCATTATCTTTATACTGTTAAAACACTTAATGACTGAAACACACATGAGAAAATAACCAAGCATGTTCACACATTAGCTCAAATGCATCCAGAAACCCCCAAAGTATCAAACTTCAGTGACAAAACCGTATCTTAGCAGTAGATATCCAAATCAGCTGGGTCAAGGATATTTTAGTGGTATCAAAGTTGGTTTTCCTACCAACCTATGGGGAAAATCAGTGAGGAGTTATGACATATTATGTCCATTAAAATTCAACGATGATAACTTGCACTTATACCTCCAGATGCAGTAGTAGGGAGGAAAGTCCAGATCAGATATGGAGGACAGCGTGAGGGATATTCGTAAGATGCTTGCACATGGGCGACAACAGTTGCGGCAGGCTATGGAAAGCCTTAAAAACTATACAGGGATCAATGGAGCTAATGAGGAGTTTGCAAATTGTTTGAGACAGTATCATGATATTTTCATGGAATTTCATGCATACATTTCATTCAAGGATTATTGCACCATCAAACATCCTGAGTGGTATGAACCCCAACTATCAGGGCATGAGAAGGGGAAGGTGCATATTGTTGAGGTACACTATGACAGTGAGGATGAGGAGGTGCATGAGAATGAAACCACATATGCCTATTTAGATCAGTCATATGAGGCAAGTGACTCCTATGCATTTGAGGGATAGTTGGATGGACAAGATGATAGCGCATGTTCTTTGTATTCCCTACCAGGCAATGTTGAGACTTCAACACTTCAGCATAGTGATGACACGTGTGAGGATTCATATGTGTGGGAACTTGAACATGATGAGAATAGGTGGTTGGATGACCAACCATTGGGTATATACATGGCTTCCAGGAAGTCATGTATGGAGGATGATGATATTTTTATGATGACAGTGACACATTTGTTATCTTCTCAGACACCTATGATAGCCATGACACATGAGCATATCAGTGGCATTCATGATATGGTGGAGGATCCTTGTGTGAGGATTGTACATTAGGGACATATGGATCTGCATACCCAGGAGGAGAGACATGACTTGGAGACAGTTGACCTTACACATACCTACTAGTATGGGGAGAGGGAGTCACCTCTTTTGGAGATTCCATTGTTAGATCAGGTTGTGGATACTAATAGTTTGATAGGATACTCACTTCTAGGACCAGTCCATAGTGATGAAGGTGAACTCTGCATGGGTCGGGATGACCATATCTCATATCTAGACACATTTGTATGGGATTCAAGTGCATATGACATTAGCAGAGTGAGCGCATAGGAGGATATAGCTTCCCATACATGATACATTGTGATTCAAATGGGGGTAGCAGTTGGTGATGGTGTACAGTAGCATACATGAGGACTCAATAGCACAGTGGACAGTGGGTAATTAAGTGCCTTATATTTTGAGGAGTGTGTTGTTGGGGGTTCCATTATTGACACTATAAATGAGGGGTGTGAGGTAGAACCTCAGCGGGACTGTGATCAGGAGTCACGACATTGGACGGGACAGTTGAGAGTCATTGAGGACATGATCATGGAAGCCACTAGATGCATGGATGATACACATGCATTGGTGGCATATTATTGTTGGAGGGAATCGATGGCACATGATAGTTCAGATGGGATATTTTCCATGGATGACTTTCATACTCTCAAGGAAAGAGTAACTATGATGAGGGCCGACTACCAGCATTTTTTGATGGACAGAGATTACGTATTGGAGGTTGGTGATATGTATCACAAGGCCTTGAGGGAGCAGGATTTGGAGGTGGACCGACTCACTCATGAGTTGGTGAGCACACAAGGATTCTTGGAAGGCACACATACAACCCTTCAAGAATCAGAGTCCAGATTAGATGAGCTCCTTGAGGAGATTGGTCAGAGATACACTATATCTATCTCAGTAGAGAGTTAGATATGCTCCTCAATTACATTTTTGGAGGATGTCCAGGTGTCACAGAGGCCACCATTCATGGGTAGTTCTGAGACAATCAGTCATACACATACACATGAGGATTCTGGAGCCAGGGGAAGTTACAAGGACACTTTCATTTGTGTTTTAGGATTGGTTGATATCCACACAGAGGTTGATCTGACAGTACACCTTGGACATATGATGATGAGAGAGATATACAATGGGATTCATGGGGATGCATTGGATTGTAGGGAGGAGACACACTTAGTGGAGCATGGATATTCCTCTCCCTTGCAACAACACATAGTTTTGGGAGATCACCTTCACAGTAGTAGCAACTATCTGAGTGATGATGGAGGGAGAGTGATTGACCAACAATTTGTGGATTTATCTATTGTTGTATTCGATAGTTGGAGTTCATATGATTATTTACCATGGGTGTTAGTGGATGAGTTTTTGGTCCAATCCTGGGGATTGACCAAAGCATATGATATGTTCCAGTCCTATAGTCGGTTACATATGTTTCTGTTAGCTTTTCCTGATACTTTCATCATTGACAACAGCATAGGGGGAGATAGACAGTGGCAAGGGACATGTAGAGTTGGTAGGTCGAGACCACCTGATAGGAGTGTCTTTATTTCATACAGCATGATAGAGATGGATCATCAGAGACAAACAGTTGAGACCTTGGGCGTGATGGTGAGCATCTTAGGTTTTAGGTTAGCAGATATCTCAGAGAGTGACACAGATTCAAATTCTCATTGGGATGAGGATGGAGGGATTATGATAGTTATCAGTATGACACATGAGAAATTAGTGGGGATTGGAAGTGATGAACTTCCAATGTTTCCATGGGATCTAGGAGTCAATTTGGTTAGTGGGTTGTTTCATATTATGATGGCCCAGGTCGCACCAGAGATAAACATACTTCACTCTTGGATGGTTTTGAGAGGGCTTGCAGGGACTTGTTCTATGTGGCGAGACAGTTTCTCCCTATTGATACTCATGATCGAGTATGGAGGTGGTTGGGCAGATGATGATTCCACGGAGATACCTTTACAGGTTCATCTTCTTGACAGCGGACCCAATATTCAGAGGTATTTCAGCATGAGGATCCAGGAGTGGGGGATCTAGTATGTATATTTTGAGCAGACAACCATGATTAGAGTAGTGCAGTATCTGTGTGATGGTCTCTATCAGAGGTTAGCATTGGAACCTAGGATTATAGGGTTGGGAATTCCATTGACTAATGGAGATGAGTGGATCTTTGTAGGGGGAAGTCACTTTGAATTTCTAGTTAGCTTCAGTATTGGGGGGAGTGCGTCACTTGTTGGTTATTCCCTGAGGTCTTGTAGTACCTCACTATGGTAGCAACATGTTCAGTTGGTGGAGGACGTGTCGAGGTTGGTAATATCTTGTAGGACATAATCATTTCGGGTTGAGACCGTGTGTTATTTGCAGGAGACTCATGGTATTGATATGTTACATGACTATATTGCATGAGGTATTGCAGCTCACATGCTGATATGGGATCCAGGGATTGGCGTTCTTGGTAGTTCAGTGTTTGATGGAGTTGAGTTTCAAGTAGAGTGGTTGCTCGGGGAGTTGACTGAGATTATTTGGTCATTAATCATTCTACTCATCAAGAGCATGTGGGTCTCATGCGTGGTGAGCACTTGGAGAGGCCACATGTTGATGGGAGTCTACCTTATGTCACACAGGTGGATATGGGACCTCAGTATCATATGTAGTTGGATTCATTTATTGCTTGAAGACAATAAATATTCCGATGGGGACGACTGTAATGTCCTCATTTTGGGACATTATAACATTACAGAGTGTTATGCCTACCAGACTAGCCAGATAGGGGTGAAAAGGAGTTTGGGAGATATTGAGGGGTTTTATTGGGCCAGACTTGCATCGTTCATCATCAGGATCTATTCCACATAGCTTGGATTTGGTTCTGTTGCATTCCGACAATTTCCGTAATTTTGAGTTATTATGGATCATATCTTAATTAAATTCACTACGAAGATCATAATGGGAATATTACTTGGAGAAACCTGTTAGTGTAATAGCTCATCGGAATTGGGAGGAAGAGCATTACAAAATAAGATGATGAGAAGTGACCTTCAGTGGTCGGAGAAGCCATAAGGATGGATAAATCACTTTTTAGAGGTAAAATTGTTAATTAAGTGATTTAATCAAGGAATAAAAAAATAAAGTAAAAAACACTTGCAGGGAAAAGGTCAACAATGAATTAGGGTTTTGGGAAGCTATAAAGGAAGGGTAAAGCAACCTAATTCATTATTGTGTTATGATTTTGATGTCGAGATATTTGTAGAGGAGGAGGAAATTGACCCCTTTGTTGTTTTGTGGATTTCTAGAGGAAACCACCACCATTGATCGGTTTCAATGTTGAGAGACACACCCTAGCCTATCAGGGATACCATCCAGGTATTTCACCATGTATTACAAGTATCCAGTTCAGTGATTATGCAACTCAGCTAGTGAGGGCGCAAGGCTTAGAGAGTGGGTTTGTGTGGTCGCTTGAGACAGTTCAGTATTTTGTCGATTCCTTCTGACCCATTAGAGAGATAGCCAGGGCACACCCATTGAGCCACTTTTCATCAATTTCCAATGGTGTAATCTCCCAGAAAACAGAAAACAGTCATTTAGGGCGCAGCTCTTGAGGAAGTACATTTGGGGTTCTAGGGAGTATTCTGAAGTAAATTTAAGGAAACCCTTTCGACCCATTGCAGAGGAGGTCGGGAAAATCATTTCGATTCATATATCATCATATTCCGCTAGTGGAATCACTAGGGCGCATTCCCACAACCCAGGAGGTGCGCAAACCCCCAGGGGGTGACATCTGGAGCTTCAGAGGTCGTATCTTCAGTCTGAAAGTCATCAGGATCAGCCTAGAGGCTAGGACACTTCTTTTGAGACAGTTTCCATTCCATTCCAAAGGGTATCTTAATCAAGGCGAGTTTTCCAGATTCTGCAGCAGTTACCATGAGCTTCCAGACTGTTTTTTGTCAATCTATCCATGCATGCACAGACCATCCTTCATTCTTATGATCATGGGTATTTCTTGTTATTTGATTTATATTCCAGTGATGATCCATGAGATCTAAATGATGATTAGTATATATGCTTCCAACTTATTATTGTATTTCCTGCTTTTTCCTCATTATATATATCAATGAGATCTATTATCCTTTCTTTCGCATGCATTATCTTTATACTGCTAAAACACTTAATGAATGAAATATGCATGTGAAAATCACCAAGCATGTTCACACATTAAATCAAAGGCATCCAGAAACCCCCAGACTATCATACTTCAGTGACAAAATCGTAGCTCAGTAGTAGATATCTAGATCAGTTGGGTCAGGAATATTTCGGTATCCTCTAGTAGTCCACATGGGAATGCCATGTGTGACAAACCTTTTGCTATTATGGTGGTTGTGTACCACTGGTGAAGATTGTGTGTCTTTGGACAGTAGTTGTGTACTACGATGGAAAGATACCTCCCTAGATAAGAGGGAGTGTTGATGTTTCAAGATCGAGTGGACCTTCTCCTAGATTGGGCTACAGGCTAAGGGAGAAAGGATACATTTATCATAAAGGTGAAATTTTGGTAAATGGGCCCAGACGTAGTTCTTCCTTGATAATGAGGAGGAATAATATGAACTCAAAGTGCTTTAAGTGCTTTCCATGTGTCAGTTAACATCAGCCTGACATTCACTCATAGGTGTGTACTTGTCGTGAAATATCCTGGTGTGGTCTTTGTCCTAGTCATGGTGATTTGACAAGGAATGATAAAGACTCAAGATTTTATATGCTATTACATGCGGACCCAGAGTGAGCCTGATATTAGAGAGATTTAATTGGCTCGGAGGGAGAGTCGCAGAAGGAGTTTCTCCTCGGTTCAGGTGGGAGAGAGACGTCTCACAAGACTAGCAGACAAGTGTTATGAGTCTACAGTGAAGTTTGTATAATTCAAAGAAAATCTTGGAATGATGCAAAATATCTCCCTCGTTGAGAGGGAGTATTGATGTTTGGACAACATCGGGAAGACATTCTCTTAGAATAATAATTAATAATATAATTGTTAAATATTAAATGTCATATATAATATTTAAATGATAATAATAAACAATTATTGATTATTGAAGGGACGCATCCTTTCATGGATGGTCACCATATGTTCCCTATATATGGAACACTCATCATTGTAATAATATATCGATTATTTCTCATATGAAGAAAAACAAGAAATGGAAGGTGGCAAGTTCGATTTTTTTTTATTGAAATGTTATGTGGCACATTTCGTGGACTATGCGTTGGATCTATTGGCTACACTTGTACTTGGATATAGTTGATGGAATTAATGAGAGATACAGCGTGCAATTACTACATGTCGCTCTAACCCTACCTTGAGGTTGCCACCCTCACTTGCTTTGCATTTGTGTTGGTTTCTTTGGCTAGAGCTGCCTCCATTTTGCTCGGCCTTGGAAAGAATAGTCGTGCTTATTATTTTTCTGGAATTCTACATACATGTATGATGATTGTCACCTCTCCGTTCATGAAATATAGATCCGCTCAAAATAAAATCACGAGGTTGGCTCTTAGATTTTCTTACAGACTATGTTTTCTTCCAAAGTTTGAATGAATGTATGTGGGTATCGACTATGCAAATTGATTTTAAGTGAAAGTTCCTCCATGTTGGCATTTAAATCTTTCAAGTTGAGAATAGTGTTCGAAACTCCTAAATGTTCAGATTATGTGATTCCATTATGTCCAGAATGGATATTGCTTCCGCGCTATGACTATTGGCAAATAATTATGGCAAGTTTCTTTTGGGTTTCACTCATTTCTGGTGATTAAAAATCAGGGGTTTCCTTTTCTCCGTGGAATAAAAGAACAGTTGTTTAAACGCTATTACTCAGTCTTTGGAATACTTGTAGCTCCTTCAAATTATTTTTTTTAACACTTTGGGAATATATTTTCCTTGCGGCCACCATGAGAGGTCTGTGGAAAATATGTGTTATAAGAGATGGTTAAATGTTTTTTTTACAAACCCTTTGTGAAGGTTTCACCTTTTCGTTCGCCCAGACCTCGGTTATTTTATTAATGTATGGAAATTACGAGTTTCGAACTCTAGTCTTGATGTATGTTATAAGTGATTAGCCCGACAGTGGGAGGAGTGGTTATTTGCATTAATTCTTGGCTCGTTTTTTTATTATCCATGGGGGTTTGGTAAATTTTGAGAACTGTATAATGTTAAAATAAATAGCACCAGGTTCACATGTGATTTTGAAAACAAGTTTGACACCAAGTATTAAGGTTGTGATGGTGGATCTATGTGGTGTTCTCAGCCTTCCATGCGCGCTTGATGTAGTCTAGTTTTAATTGTTGAAATGAATCTGCTAATATTCTTTTATAAAAACTTTGTTGATAAAAAGAAGGGGAAGTGGAAATTAAAGTGGTACAGTTGGCAGTCCTAGAACTCTCCTAGGGTTTTATATTGGATAATATGAAAACAATTGTGTGTTGAATTTGAGTTATTGGACAGAGAAAGGTTTTGGCAAACAATGGTGATGATGATTTTTTTTTAAATAAATACTATGGTATATAATAGAACAGTAATCTCCTTTTTCCCTTCCATGTTCTCACTTTTCACACATTATAACCACCACCACCCCCCGCCTTCCCAATTCATTTTTAACATTCTGTGTTCTATTATTATGAATTTCATTTTCTTATTGCAGAGAGAAGGATTAATAACAAAAAGAAAAGGCTAGTTGATGACTGGTGTTTGGAAGATGGAAGTTTAGATACAATTTATGTTACTTTTTCATTTGCTTGAACAGTATTTGTGGGTCACTTCTCATCCATGCTACCATTTTTCGCACATTATAATCCCCCCATCTTCCCAATATCCCTATCACTCCTTGTTCAAATGGAAATTGATTTTTAAGTTTTAAGATGTTGATGGATGGATTGCATGTGCTTTTATGGTGAACAATAGAGCCAACCTTTTGAATTTATTTAGGTAGAGTATTGATGCATGGATTGTTAAGATTTTTTCATGACATGTTGTAGTATTGCTTCAGGATGAGCTTCTTTAGAAGGGGAAGCAATGGTAGAGGTGTTAATAGAGGTAGAGGAACTTGGCAGAGGGGCCACAAAAGGCCATGGTTTTTAATACATTTTGATGTTGATCTACATGAATTAAATTAGCTCTTTCAAGTTGGGTTCTTCAACCTAGTTGGCCATGGGATCCTCCAGCCCCGACCTGAATTACCTCCCTTCTAGCCACATCAAAAATTTTATGGTATCTGTGTTCCCCCTCATGTGTTTATGCAGCCAGAACCACCTGCCAATGATGGTTGGAAACGGATTGTCCATAAACCTGCTGCTCATCACCATGGTTGGCCTACTGTGTCTCTGTTGTTACCCCCTCCTCCACCGCAAAAAATTCCAAATCCCCTAGTTGATCATTGTTTTTTTTCTTCATATGAGATATGATGGATATATTATTACAATGATGAGTGTTCCATATATAGGGAACATAAGGTGACCATCCATGAAAGGATGCGTCCATTGAATAATCAATAATTATTTATTATTATCATTTACTTATTATATACTACAGTTAATAATCAATAATAATTATATTGTTAATTATTATCTTTAGAGAATGTCTTCCCGATGTTTTCCAAACATCAACACTCCCTCTCAACGAGGGAGACATTCTACAACATGCCACTCTTGTCGTTGAAGTATACAAACTTCACCCTAGACTCATGAAACTTGTTTGTCAGTCTTGGGAGACATCTCTCTCCCACCTGAACCGAGGAGAAACTCCTTTTGTGGCTCTCCCTCTAAGACAATTAATTCAAGCTCACTCTGGGTCTGCATGTAATAAAATATAGAATCTTGAATCTTTATCATTCCTTGTCAAATCTCTATGACTAGGAAAAAGACTATACCAAGATCTTTCACCATAGGCACACACCTATGAGTGAATGTTGGCTTGATGCTAATTGACACATGGAAATCACTTCAAGCACCTCAAGTCCATATTATTCCTTGTCATGATCAAGGAAGGAATACGTCTAGGCTCATTTATCACAAGTTCATCTTTGTGATAAATGTATCCTATCTCCCTTTGTAACACCCTGTTTCCCCCAGTTTGTAAAAATAACTGGACTGGCCAAGAACTATGGCAAACTCATAAATGTGAATATGTGATGTAAATGGACCTTGAGGAAAATGTCAATGAATGTGAATAACATTTTGAATTTATATTGCATAACTGTTGAGAGGGGATGTGCAGAAAAAGAGACCACGATGGCGGTGGAAGGCACCTGGAAAGGTGGTGTTAGAGTCGGAAGTCACTCCTGGATTGCTTGCAGGAGTAGAGCCGGACACCCATCAGTTTAATGTCATGATTTATGTATAAAGGGATGATCAAATGGAGGTAAAGACTCGAGGAGACATTACTCTAACTCAGGGACTGGGTCTGGTATGTAGAGAACAAAGGAGGTCTTGACCTAAATTCAGCCAGTGGGTTGATTAAAAGATGAGCAGGTGGAAGACTTGGTAAGAAGGGTGGACAAATGACTTTGGGCAACAGGCTTTCAGTGGTTTGCAGAGGAAAGACTCTGAATGAAATATCCTCTTAGTTCAGGGTCTCAAGAAGCTAAAAGGGGACTTGACTGGATCCTCCAATTCCAAGTCACTCAGTGTTGGGAAAAATGAAGGCACTGATTAGAAACAACGTGACTGCTACAGTGATCCAACCTACATCATCCTATAGCAGCTAAACTCGACTGGATCCTCCAATTCCGAGTTGTTCTAACACAGTATGACAAAGATGTAAAAGAAACTGGCATTCATAAGGCAAGAAGTCTCAAAAGTCCATACATAACCAGAGTATCAGTGCTTCATTAAATATTTACAACCGGGAGCTATGCTCAACCATCGATAGATACCAAAATGGCGAAAACGCCTACATATACTTAAAACAACAACAACAACAAAATCGAGACACTGCATTAAACACATTGCATCTGCATGGCTTCTGACAATCTGTAGCTGCCGTCTCTGAATGATTGTGCAACGTATGGCAGACGCGATCGAACTCCTGACAGTTCCATGGGCGAATCGACGTGCCTTCAATTTGTTTCTGGACTTTCCCATTATGGCGGAGGCGATGTCTAACCACCACCAACTACTTCAATAACTGCTTCATTGGGATTGAGGATGGCCTGGCCAACTCGGCACTTCTGCGACGTGGAAGACCCTTTGCGCTGCCACCTGGATCAGCTGAACGACCTGATGGATAGGCATGGAGGCCAGCACAAAGGTTGGGGCACATAACGGGAGTGGTGGCACCAGAACTATGCGGTTGTGATCAGAAGTAACGAGGTGTGAGAGGGGCGACAGAGGAAGACACATGGTGGAAGACAATAGGCGGAGGGGGTAGGAGATGAGATATAATGGGCACACTTTAGTGGGAGGCTAACGTGGAAGGGAGTGGAACACGTGGTAGGTGGTGAGCGGATGGTGAGATGGACTAAAAGAGTGGATATGGGGGGGACACCTGGCAACCAGGGAAAAGGGCCCACGTCGATCAAAACAGAGTAGCTGAGGATGGGATCACTTGAGCGTCGTTGATCCGGGCACTTTGATCTTGACCGTTGGGAAGATGCGCGCCTGATTCCGGACCCCCCCCCTTTCACTTAAAGGTAGAAAGGCGGGGGGGCTCCGGAATCCGATGCGCGTCATTGATCTGGGCGCACGAAATCATGTCGTCCAGAATTGATTTCCATTTAAACATGGACGCATTTGCATCCTGAACTTAGGACAAGTGGGTTTTTTACCCACTCCTTCGCATTCTAACCCCCCTTACCAGAAATATCGCTAACATTTGGCTCCATGGGGGATAGAGTCGTCCCTGCGATGCTCTAAGAACACTTTTACAGATTCAGTGCCTTGTTGTTGGGCTATGGAGTCATTTATTAAACTGAAAACAAAAACAAAAAACAATATTTACAAAACAAAAGAGCCGACTGCGGCTCACAAAAAACCAAATTTCAAGAAATGCCCATTTACTGGGCCACTAAAAACTTCTTTGCCTTCCAGATCCTACAACCTTCAAGGATATTGAAAGGCCCAAACTAGAGGGAATCAAACTTGTTGTGCTTGCCCCTGTCCTTCCTAGTTGCATCCCATTTGAGCATCATATAACCCTGCTCAAATTCTTTCTTTCTGCCCTTCCTGTCAAAGACCTGCTTGATCTTCTGTTGATGATCGTAGGCTCTGTTCATGAAATTCTCTCTATTCTACTGCACTTCCACCATCTGATGAATCCCTCTAACCATATTGTTAGGCTCTCCTTCAAGGTCCTGGAGGAATTTTTCCACAGGTAAGGCGAGATGAGTAGGGAAAACGGCCTCTGCTCCATAAATAAGTTTGAAGGGTGAGATGCCTAGGGACTTCTTCATTGTCACTCGGTCAGCCCATAGAGAAAATTTGAGTTTGGAATCCCAGGCCCTTTTATTGTCTTCCAGCAATTTCTTAATGAGCTTGATCAGGCTTTTATTGGAAGACTCCGCCAGTCCATTTCCTTGAGGATAATAAGGAGTAGAGTGACTCAGCGAGATCTCATACTGTTCACAAAACTTAACCAGAGGCTCAGACCTGAAGGGGGGGGCATTGTCAGTGACAATTCTGCTGGGGCAGCCAAATTTGGCTATGATATCTCCCAGGAAGTTGATAATCACCTTGTGGGAAGTGCTCCTGCTGGGGACATCTTCTATCCATTTGGTGAAGTAGTCTGTCGCAGTCAGAATCCATCTGTACTGGCCACTTGAGGGAGGATGAATTTCTTCGATGAAGTCCAATCCCCACTTCTGAAAGGGTGCTGAAACTACTACAGGATTTAATGGCAGAGATTTGAGTTGCTGCTTTCCTGAGAACTTCTGGCATTTGATGCAAGCTCTGATTTCTCTGCAGACATCAGGGAATAAAGTGGGCCAGTAATACCCAGCTCGGAGGATCTTATGGGCTATGGTCTTCCAGAAATGATGCCCCCCACAAAGGCCACTTTGGAAATCAAATGTAACCTGTTGGGCTTCTTGTGGGTCCAGGCACCTTAAAAATACCCCTAAAGGATCTTTCAAGTACAAGGTTTGGTCAATGAGGCAATACCTTACCACCTTGAGATTTAGAGCTCTCACCTTACTCTTTTCCATTCCATCAGGAGGCCTCAATTCTTGCATAAAATACAAGATATCCTTGTACCAGGTGCATGTTGTTCGTGATAAAACACTCTGGAAATTCTCATTGGATGACTTAGCTTGCTCGTTGATGAAGTTAATTCCCAAGGCTCTGCAATTGGATTCGGCCAACAACTTGGCTAAACCCTGCCCCTTTATCAATTTGGTGGGTTTAACCTCCAGATCAAATTCCAGGATCTTGGCAATCCATTTACCTCTTCTCCCGTCTAAGTCAGGTTGTACGAGGGTGTCCTTCACAGAGGCAGAAGGAACGTACGCAGTGATTTTTGAGTGCAAGACATAGACTCTGAAAGCTTTGAGGGCTTTCACCAAGGCATAAGCCTGCTTCTCCATGATCTCGTATCGGAGTTCTTCATCTCTCAATGCCTTGCTAAAAAAGGCTATAGGTTGCTCGCGCCCTTGCTCGTTTTTCTACAACAAGACTGCTGCTACTGTATCATAAGAAGCAAAATAAAAAATCAGGAAATATTTAGAATAATCAGGACTGATTAGCACAGGTGCCTCAGTCAAAGCCTTCTTTATTTGGACAAAATATTCCCTGGGTTCAGTAGTCCATTTCACTTCATTTCCCCTCCTGAGCATGGTTGTGATGTGTTTCACCAATTCAGCAAAATTTGAGACAAATCTCCTCAGAAAATTTATCTTCCCCAAAAAGGCTTGAACTGCCTTCTTAGATCTAGGAAGTGACAGGGTTTGAAGTGCTTCTACCCTGCTAGGGTCAATCCTTACTCCCTCTGTTGATACTAGATGGCCTAATAGCTTCCCTTCCTTCATGGCGAACAAAGATTTCTTGGGGTTTAAATATAGGCCAAACCTTCGACATTTTAGGAAAACCCTCTTCAAGTGGCAGCAGTGCTCCTTGTCTGTCCTGGAGAAGACCGTGATGTCATCTAGATAGACTACCACGAACTGGTCTTTTTCCCCGATGAAGGCTCTGTCCATGGCTCGCTGAAATGTTGCTCCTGCATTCATCAGTCCAAAAGGCATTTTGGCGTACATGAATGTGCCCCAAGGAGTGGTGAAGGCCATTTTTTCCCTATCCTCAGGCATGACTGATATCTGATTGTAACCAGAGAAACCATCAATCATGGATATTCTAGACACACCAATGACCTTCTGCAATATGTGCTCCATGTTGGGCAGGGGATAATTGTCTTTCCATGAGCTCCTGTTCAGGTTCCTGAAATCAACACAGAGTCTAATTTCCCCACTTTTCTTTCTTATCAGGACCAAATTGGCCACCCAATCGAAATATCTTAAGGGGACAATGATTTGGGCATCTAGCAGCTTCTTCACTTCTTTCTCCATGACAGGTAGCAGCATGGGATTTATCTGCCTCATCTTCTGCTTGAATGGCTTAGCCTCCTCTTTCAGTGGGATCTTGTGCTCAATGACTGATGTGTCATACGTCTTGAGGTCTTCGTAGGTCCATGCAAACACATCAGCAAACTCTCTCAGCAACTCAGTATATTCAACAATCTGCTCCTTGGTCAAACTCCTTGACAGCTTGACAAACTTAGGCTCTTCTGGTGTGCCAATGTTGCACTCGGTTGTGTCAGCATCATCACTTGAAACTCTCCCCTTTATTGCCACATCATTCCCATCGAACAATCTTTCTAATGGGACTAGTCCCTTTGGAATGTGATTGCTAGGCAACTGAATGATGTCATGCTTCGCTATTTTACTCAGCAACTCACCCCCATCCAACCTTTCCTCTGAGAGGGAATCTTGGTTGATATGCATTTCTGAAAATTCTTCGATAGTCTCCAAGAACTTTTTGATCTCGAGATCATCCTCAAACACCTTCCAATGTTTGACGTTGTCAGGTATGGAGGGCCTATATTTTACTTCTACATCATATCTCAGCTTGGGCGTCAAGGGTATTTTGAAAATGCTTGCTGATGTAGCCAAGGAATCTGCCACTGTGTTCTCTTCTCTTGGGATGAAAGAAATGTTAAATGCTGAGAAGAAATTGTCAATTAGGTCCCATACCTCATTTCTATAACTCCTGAGTCGAGGATGCTTGGCCTGATAAGCGCTTGTGATCTGCTGGACTACCAATTCGACATCTCCGAACACTGCTACCTCTTGAATTCCCATTTCCCTTGCGGCTCTTAATCCTAGGATAAGAGATTCATACTCTACCACATTGTTAGTGGTTTCGAATTCCAACTTATATGACAGGGGTATGGTCTCTTGAGCAGGTGACACAAAAACCACCCCAGCTCCAGCGCCTTCTCGGGAACAGGCTCCATCAAAAAACATTTTCCAGATTGGGGTGATGGAGGGAGGAAATTCAGGGGAAATAGTGGGTTGCTTTCTGAGTTTCAGAGGAGGCTCGGGGGCATGGGTGAGTTGCAGTAAACTGGAGCCTAAATCAGTGTCCAAGGCAAAGATGGGATGATTGGTAGGGTTGGCTTCATCACTGATTATGTAGGCCAGTTGGGCTTCCCTGTATAGTATTCTATGCTCTCCTCCGAACACTGGGATAGTAGCATACGTGAGGTCCATCTGCAAGGTTCCCCCCAGTCTTTTTATCCAATATATTGATAACAACATACCGAACTTGGGGGGAACATCGGCCACTACAATATCCATGACCACA
>ML809747.1:121332-144380 GCA_009831015.1 Picea engelmannii | reverse complement strand
TGCAATATAAATTCAAAATGTTATTCACATTCATTGACATTTTCCTCAAGGTCCATTTACATCACATATTCACATTTATGAGTTTGCCATAGTTCTTGGCCAGTCCAGTTATTTTTACAAACTGGGGGAAACAGGGTGTTACAAAGGGAGATAGGATACATTTATCACAAAGATGAACTTGTGATAAATGAGCCTAGACGTATTCCTTCCTTGATCATGACAAGGAATAATATGGACTTGAGGTGCTTGAAGTGATTTCCATGTGTCAATTAGCATCAAGCCAACATTCACTCATAGGTGTGTGCCTATGGTGAAAGATCTTGGTATAGTCTTTTTCCTAGTCATAGAGATTTGACAAGGAATGATAAAGATTCAAGATTCTATATTTTATTACATGCAGACCCAGAGTGAGCTTGAATTAATTGTCTTAGAGGGAGAGCCACAAAAGGAGTTTCTCCTCGGTTCAGGTGGGAGAGAGATGTCTCCCAAGACTGACAAACAAGTTTCATGAGTCTAGGGTGAAGTTTGTATACTTCAACGACAAGAGTGGCATGTTGTAGAATGTCTCCCTCGTTGAGAGGGAGTGTTGATGTTTGGAAAACATCGGGAAGACATTCTCTAAAGATAATAATTAACAATATAATTATTATTGATTATTAACTGTAGTATATAATAAGTAAATGATAATAATAAATAATTATTGATTATTCAATGGACGCATCCTTTCATGGATGGTCACCTTATGTTCCCTATATATGGAACACTCATCATTGTAATAATATATCCATCATATCTCATATGAAGAAAAAAAACAATGATCAACTAGGGGATTTGGAATTTTTTGCGGTGGAGGAGGGGGTAACAACAGAGACACAGTAGGCCAACCATGGTGATGAGCAGCAGGTTTATGGACAATCCGTTTCCAACCATCATTGGCAGGTGGTTCTGGCTGCATAAACACATGAGGGGGAACACAGATACCATAAAATTTTTGATGTGGCTAGAAGGGAGGTAATTCAGGTCGGGGCTGGAGGATCCCATGGCCAACTAGGTTGAAGAACCCAACTTGAAAGAGCTAATTTAATTCATGTAGATCAACATCAAAATGTATTAAAAACCATGGCCTTTTGTGGCCCCTCTGCCAAGTTCCTCTACCTCTATTAACACCTCTACCATTGCTTCCCCTTCTAAAGAAGCTCATCCTGAAGCAATACTACAACATGTCATGAAAAAATCTTAACAATCCATGCATCAATACTCTACCTAAATAAATTCAAAAGGTTGGCTCTATTGTTCACCATAAAAGCACATGCAATCCATCCATCAACATCTTAAAACTTAAAAATCAATTTCCATTTGAACAAGGAGTGATAGGGATATTGGGAAGATGGGGGGATTATAATGTGCGAAAAATGGTAGCATGGATGAGAAGTGACCCACAAATACTGTTCAAGCAAATGAAAAAGTAACATAAATTGTATCTAAACTTCCATCTTCCAAACACCAGTCATCAACTAGCCTTTTCTTTTTGTTATTAATCCTTCTCTCTGCAATAAGAAAATGAAATTCATAATAATAGAACACAGAATGTTAAAAATGAATTGGGAAGGCGGGGGGTGGTGGTGGTTATAATGTGTGAAAAGTGAGAACATGGAAGGGAAAAAGGAGATTACTGTTCTATTATATACCATAGTATTTATTTAAAAAAAAATCATCATCACCATTGTTTGCCAAAACCTTTCTCTGTCCAATAACTCAAATTCAACACACAATTGTTTTCATATTATCCAATATAAAACCCTAGGAGAGTTCTAGGACTGCCAACTGTACCACTTTAATTTCCACTTCCCCTTCTTTTTATCAACAAAGTTTTTATAAAAGAATATTAGCAGATTCATTTCAACAATTAAAACTAGACTACATCAAGCGCGCATGGAAGGCTGAGAACACCACATAGATCCACCATCACAACCTTAATACTTGGTGTCAAACTTGTTTTCAAAATCACATGTGAACCTGGTGCTATTTATTTTAACATTATACAGTTCTCAAAATTTACCAAACCCCCATGGATAATAAAAAAACGAGCCAAGAATTAATGCAAATAACCACTCCTCCCACTGTCGGGCTAATCACTTATAACATACATCAAGACTAGAGTTCGAAACTCGTAATTTCCATACATTAATAAAATAACCGAGGTCTGGGCGAACGAAAAGGTGAAACCTTCACAAAGGGTTTGTAAAAAAAACATTTAACCATCTCTTATAACACATATTTTCCACAGACCTCTCATGGTGGCCGCAAGGAAAATATATTCCCAAAGTGTTAAAAAAAATAATTTGAAGGAGCTACAAGTATTCCAAAGACTGAGTAATAGCGTTTAAACAACTGTTCTTTTATTCCACGGAGAAAAGGAAACCCCTGATTTTTAATCACCAGAAATGAGTGAAACCCAAAAGAAACTTGCCATAATTATTTGCCAATAGTCATAGCGCGGAAGCAATATCCATTCTGGACATAATGGAATCACATAATCTGAACATTTAGGAGTTTCGAACACTATTCTCAACTTGAAAGATTTAAATGCCAACATGGAGGAACTTTCACTTAAAATCAATTTGCATAGTCGATACCCACATACATTCATTCAAACTTTGGAAGAAAACATAGTCTGTAAGAAAATCTAAGAGCCAACCTCGTGATTTTATTTTGAGCGGATCTATATTTCATGAACGGAGAGGTGACAATCATCATACATGTATGTAGAATTCCAGAAAAATAATAAGCACGACTATTCTTTCCAAGGCCGAGCAAAATGGAGGCAGCTCTAGCCAAAGAAACCAACACAAATGCAAAGCAAGTGAGGGTGGCAACCTCAAGGTAGGGTTAGAGCGACATGTAGTAATTGCACGCTGTATCTCTCATTAATTCCATCAACTATATCCAAGTACAAGTGTAGCCAATAGATCCAACGCATAGTCCACGAAATGTGCCACATAACATTTCAATAAAAAAAAATCGAACTTGCCACCTTCCATTTCTTGTTTTTCTTCATATGAGAAATAATCGATATATTATTACAATGATGAGTGTTCCATATATAGGGAACATATGGTGACCATCCATGAAAGGATGCGTCCCTTCAATAATCAATAATTGTTTATTATTATCATTTAAATATTATATATGACATTTAATATTTAACAATTATATTATTAATTATTATTCTAAGAGAATGTCTTCCCGATGTTGTCCAAACATCAATACTCCCTCTCAACGAGGGAGATATTTTGCATCATTCCAAGATTTTCTTTGAATTATACAAACTTCACTGTAGACTCATAACACTTGTCTGCTAGTCTTGTGAGACGTCTCTCTCCCACCTGAACCGAGGAGAAACTCCTTCTGCGACTCTCCCTCCGAGCCAATTAAATCTCTCTAATATCAGGCTCACTCTGGGTCCGCATGTAATAGCATATAAAATCTTGAGTCTTTATCATTCCTTGTCAAATCACCATGACTAGGACAAAGACCACACCAGGATATTTCACGACAAGTACACACCTATGAGTGAATGTCAGGCTGATGTTAACTGACACATGGAAAGCACTTAAAGCACTTTGAGTTCATATTATTCCTCCTCATTATCAAGGAAGAACTACGTCTGGGCCCATTTACCAAAATTTCACCTTTATGATAAATGTATCCTTTCTCCCTTAGCCTGTAGCCCAATCTAGGAGAAGGTCCACTCGATCTTGAAACATCAACACTCCCTCTTATCTAGGGAGGTATCTTTCCATCGTAGTACACAACTACTGTCCAAAGACACACAATCTTCACCAGTGGTACACAACCACCATAATAGCAAAAGGTTTGTCACACATGGCATTCCCATGTGGACTACTAGAGGATACCGAAATATTCCTGACCCAACTGATCTAGATATCTACTACTGAGCTACGATTTTGTCACTGAAGTATGATAGTCTGGGGGTTTCTGGATGCCTTTGATTTAATGTGTGAACATGCTTGGTGATTTTCACATGCATATTTCATTCATTAAGTGTTTTAGCAGTATAAAGATAATGCATGCGAAAGAAAGGATAATAGATCTCATTGATATATATAATGAGGAAAAAGCAGGAAATACAATAATAAGTTGGAAGCATATATACTAATCATCATTTAGATCTCATGGATCATCACTGGAATATAAATCAAATAACAAGAAATACCCATGATCATAAGAATGAAGGATGGTCTGTGCATGCATGGATAGATTGACAAAAAACAGTCTGGAAGCTCATGGTAACTGCTGCAGAATCTGGAAAACTCGCCTTGATTAAGATACCCTTTGGAATGGAATGGAAACTGTCTCAAAAGAAGTGTCCTAGCCTCTAGGCTGATCCTGATGACTTTCAGACTGAAGATACGACCTCTGAAGCTCCAGATGTCACCCCCTGGGGGTTTGCGCACCTCCTGGGTTGTGGGAATGCGCCCTAGTGATTCCACTAGCGGAATATGATGATATATGAATCGAAATGATTTTCCCGACCTCCTCTGCAATGGGTCGAAAGGGTTTCCTTAAATTTACTTCAGAATACTCCCTAGAACCCCAAATGTACTTCCTCAAGAGCTGCGCCCTAAATGACTGTTTTCTGTTTTCTGGGAGATTACACCATTGGAAATTGATGAAAAGTGGCTCAATGGGTGTGCCCTGGCTATCTCTCTAATGGGTCAGAAGGAATCGACAAAATACTGAACTGTCTCAAGCGACCACACAAACCCACTCTCTAAGCCTTGCGCCCTCACTAGCTGAGTTGCATAATCACTGAACTGGATACTTGTAATACATGGTGAAATACCTGGATGGTATCCCTGATAGGCTAGGGTGTGTCTCTCAACATTGAAACCGATCAATGGTGGTGGTTTCCTCTAGAAATCCACAAAACAACAAAGGGGTCAATTTCCTCCTCCTCTACAAATATCTCGACATCAAAATCATAACACAATAATGAATTAGGTTGCTTTACCCTTCCTTTATAGCTTCCCAAAACCCTAATTCATTGTTGACCTTTTCCCTGCAAGTGTTTTTTACTTTATTTTTTTATTCCTTGATTAAATCACTTAATTAACAATTTTACCTCTAAAAAGTGATTTATCCATCCTTATGGCTTCTCCGACCACTGAAGGTCACTTCTCATCATCTTATTTTGTAATGCTCTTCCTCCCAATTCCGATGAGCTATTACACTAACAGGTTTCTCCAAGTAATATTCCCATTATGATCTTCGTAGTGAATTTAATTAAGATATGATCCATAATAACTCAAAATTACGGAAATTGTCGGAATGCAACAGAACCAAATCCAAGCTATGTGGAATAGATCCTGATGATGAACGATGCAAGTCTGGCCCAATAAAACCCCTCAATATCTCCCAAACTCCTTTTCACCCCTATCTGGCTAGTCTGGTAGGCATAACACTCTGTAATGTTATAATGTCCCAAAATGAGGACATTACAGTCGTCCCCATCGGAATATTTATTGTCTTCAAGCAATAAATGAATCCAACTACATATGATACTGAGGTCCCATATCCACCTGTGTGACATAAGGTAGACTCCCATCAACATGTGGCCTCTCCAAGTGCTCACCACGCATGAGACCCACATGCTCTTGATGAGTAGAATGATTAATGACCAAATAATCTCAGTCAACTCCCCGAGCAACCACTCTACTTGAAACTCAACTCCATCAAACACTGAACTACCAAGAACGCCAATCCCTGGATCCCATATCAGCATGTGAGCTGCAATACCTCATGCAATATAGTCATGTAACATATCAATACCATGAGTCTCCTGCAAATAACACACGGTCTCAACCCGAAATGATTATGTCCTACAAGATATTACCAACCTCGACACGTCCTCCACCAACTGAACATGTTGCTACCATAGTGAGGTACTACAAGACCTCAGGGAATAACCAACAAGTGACGCACTCCCCCCAATACTGAAGCTAACTAGAAATTCAAAGTGACTTCCCCCTACAAAGATCCACTCATCTCCATTAGTCAATGGAATTCCCAACCCTATAATCCTAGGTTCCAATGCTAACCTCTGATAGAGACCATCACACAGATACTGCACTACTCTAATCATGGTTGTCTGCTCAAAATATACATACTAGATCCCCCACTCCTGGATCCTCATGCTGAAATACCTCTGAATATTGGGTCCGCTGTCAAGAAGATGAACCTGTAAAGGTATCTCCGTGGAATCATCATCTGCCCAACCACCTCCATACTCGATCATGAGTATCAATAGGGAGAAACTGTCTCGCCACATAGAACAAGTCCCTGCAAGCCCTCTCAAAACCATCCAAGAGTGAAGTATGTTTATCTCTGGTGCGACCTGGGCCATCATAATATGAAACAACCCACTAACCAAATTGACTCCTAGATCCCATGGAAACATTGGAAGTTCATCACTTCCAATCCCCACTAATTTCTCATGTGTCATACTGATAACTATCATAATCCCTCCATCCTCATCCCAATGAGAATTTGAATCTGTGTCACTCTCTGAGATATCTGCTAACCTAAAACCTAAGATGCTCACCATCACGCCCAAGGTCTCAACTGTTTGTCTCTGATGATCCATCTCTATCATGCTGTATGAAATAAAGACACTCCTATCAGGTGGTCTCGACCTACCAACTCTACATGTCCCTTGCCACTGTCTATCTCCCCCTATGCTGTTGTCAATGATGAAAGTATCAGGAAAAGCTAACAGAAACATATGTAACCGACTATAGGACTGGAACATATCATATGCTTTGGTCAATCCCCAGGATTGGACCAAAAACTCATCCACTAACACCCATGGTAAATAATCATATGAACTCCAACTATCGAATACAACAATAGATAAATCCACAAATTGTTGGTCAATCACTCTCCCTCCATCATCACTCAGATAGTTGCTACTACTGTGAAGGTGATCTCCCAAAACTATGTGTTGTTGCAAGGGAGAGGAATATCCATGCTCCACTAAGTGTGTCTCCTCCCTACAATCCAATGCATCCCCATGAATCCCATTGTATATCTCTCTCATCATCATATGTCCAAGGTGTACTGTCAGATCAACCTCTGTGTGGATATCAACCAATCCTAAAACACAAATGAAAGTGTCCTTGTAACTTCCCCTGGCTCCAGAATCCTCATGTGTATGTGTATGACTGATTGTCTCAGAACTACCCATGAATGGTGGCCTCTGTGACACCTGGACATCCTCCAAAAATGTAATTGAGGAGCATATCTAACTCTCTACTGAGATAGATATAGTGTATCTCTGACCAATCTCCTCAAGGAGCTCATCTAATCTGGACTCTGATTCTTGAAGGGTTGTATGTGTGCCTTCCAAGAATCCTTGTGTGCTCACCAACTCATGAGTGAGTCGGTCCACCTCCAAATCCTGCTCCCTCAAGGCCTTGTGATACATATCACCAACCTCCAATACGTAATCTCTGTCCATCAAAAAATGCTGGTAGTCGGCCCTCATCATAGTTACTCTTTCCTTGAGAGTATGAAAGTCATCCATGGAAAATATCCCATCTGAACTATCATGTGCCATCGATTCCCTCCAACAATAATATGCCACCAATGCATGTGTATCATCCATGCATCTAGTGGCTTCCATGATCATGTCCTCAATGACTCTCAACTGTCCCGTCCAATGTCGTGACTCCTGATCACAGTCCCGCTGAGGTTCTACCTCACACCCCTCATTTATAGTGTCAATAATGGAACCCCCAACAACACACTCCTCAAAATATAAGGCACTTAATTACCCACTGTCCACTGTGCTATTGAGTCCTCATGTATGCTACTGTACACCATCACCAACTGCTACCCCCATTTGAATCACAATGTATCATGTATGGGAAGCTATATCCTCCTATGCGCTCACTCTGCTAATGTCATATGCACTTGAATCCCATACAAATGTGTCTAGATATGAGATATGGTCATCCCGACCCATGCAGAGTTCACCTTCATCACTATGGACTGGTCCTAGAAGTGAGTATCCTATCAAACTATTAGTATCCACAACCTGATCTAACAATGGAATCTCCAAAAGAGGTGACTCCCTCTCCCCATACTAGTAGGTATGTGTAAGGTCAACTGTCTCCAAGTCATGTCTCTCCTCCTGGGTATGCAGATCCATATGTCCCTAATGTACAATCCTCACACAAGGATCCTCCACCATATCATGAATGCCACTGATATGCTCATGTGTCATGGCTATCATAGGTGTCTGAGAAGATAACAAATGTGTCACTGTCATCATAAAAATATCATCATCCTCCATACATGACTTCCTGGAAGCCATGTATATACCCAATGGTTGGTCATCCAACCACCTATTCTCATCATGTTCAAGTTCCCACACATATGAATCCTCACACGTGTCATCACTATGCTGAAGTGTTGAAGTCTCAACATTGCCTGGTAGGGAATACAAAGAACATGCGCTATCATCTTGTCCATCCAACTATCCCTCAAATGCATAGGAGTCACTTGCCTCATATGACTGATCTAAATAGGCATATGTGGTTTCATTCTCATGCACCTCCTCATCCTCACTGTCATAGTGTACCTCAACAATATGCACCTTCCCCTTCTCATGCCCTGATAGTTGGGGTTCATACCACTCAGGATGTTTGATGGTGCAATAATCCTTGAATGAAATGTATGCATGAAATTCCATGAAAATATCATGATACTGTCTCAAACAATTTGCAAACTCCTCATTAGCTCCATTGATCCCTGTATAGTTTTTAAGGCTTTCCATAGCCTGCCGCAACTGTTGTCGCCCATGTGCAAGCATCTTACGAATATCCCTCACGCTGTCCTCCATATCTGATCTGGACTTTCCTCCCTACTACTGCATCTGGAGGTATAAGTGCAAGTTATCATCGTTGAATTTTAATGGACATAATATGTCATAACTCCTCACTGATTTTCCCCATAGGTTGGTAGGAAAACCAACTTTGATACCACTAAAATATCCTTGACCCAGCTGATTTGGATATCTACTGCTAAGATACGGTTTTGTCACTGAAGTTTGATACTTTGGGGGTTTCTGGATGCATTTGAGCTAATGTGTGAACATGCTTGGTTATTTTCTCATGTGTGTTTCAGTCATTAAGTGTTTTAACAGTATAAAGATAATGCATGCGAAAGAAAGGATAACACAACTCATTGATATATATAATGAGGAAAAAGCAGGAAATACAATAATAAGATGGAAGAAGATATACTAATCATCAGTTAGATCTCATGGATTGTCATTGGAATACAAATCAACTAAAAAGAAATACCTGTGATCAGAATAATGAAGGCTGGTCTGTGCATGCATAGATAGATCGATAAAAAGTAGTCCGGAAGCTCATGGTAACTATTGTAGAATCTGGAAAACTTTTCCTGATGGAGATACCCATCGGAATGCACTGGAAACTGTATCAAAATAAGTGCCTTGGACTCTAGACTGATCCTGATGATTGTCAGAATCAATATTTGACCTATGAAGCTCCAAATGTCACCCCTGGGGGTTTTCACACCTCCTGGATTGTGGGAGTGTGCCCTAGTGATTCCACCGACAAAATATGATAATGTATGACTCGAAACGATCTTCCTGGCCTCGTTTGTAATGGGTTGGAAGGGTTTCCTCGGATCTACTCTAGAATACTCCATGGAACCCCAAATGTACTTCCTCAAGAGATGCACCCTAAATGAATATTTTTTTCTTTCTCAGATATTCCACCATTGGAAACTAACGACAAGTGGCTCAATAGGCGCACCCTGACTAGCTCTCTAATGGGTCAGGAGGAATCAAAAAAACATTGAACTGTCTCAAGCGGCTACACAAACCTCTCTCTAACCCTTGTGCCCTCACTGGCTGAGCTACACAATCACTGAACTGGATACTTGTAATGGACGGTGAAATACCTAGATGGTATCTCTGATAGGATAGGGTGTGTCTCTCAACATTGAAACCAATCAATGTTTGTGGTTTCCTCCAGAAATCCACAAAACAACAAGGGGGTCGATTTCCTCCTCCTCTACAAATATCTCAAGATCAAATCATAACATAACGATGAATTAGGTTTCTTTACCCTTCCTTTATAGCTTCCCGAAACCCTAATTCGTTGTTGACCTTTTCCCTCCAAGTGAATTTTACTTTATTTTATTATTCCTTGATTAAATCACTTAATTAATTAATTAATTAACAAGTTTACCTCTAAAAAGTGATTTATCCATCCTTATGGCTTCTCCAACCACTGAAGGTCACTCCTCATCATCTTATTCTGTAATTATTTTCCTCCTGATTCTGATGAGCTATTACAGTAAGAGGTTTCTCCAAGTAATATGCCCATTATGACCTTCGTAGTGAATTTAATTAGCATATGATCCATAATAACTCAAAATTATAGAAATCGTCGAAATGCAATGAAACCAAAGCCAAGCTGTGCGGAATGGATCCTGATGATGAATGATGCAAGTCGGGCCCAATAAAACCACTTAATACCTCTTGAACTCCTTGTTACCCCTATCTGGCTACTCTGGTAGGAATAACACTATGTAATGTTATAATGTCCCAAAATGGGGACATTACAGATACTCCCTCTAGGAACACTTAGGGTCATCTCCCCATAGTGTGTGATGTTAAGGTCAACTCGCTTGACATGTCCTCATGTGCTCTCCACAAGGGATGTGTCCTCATGTGCTATCCACAAGGGATGTTGGGCTATAAGCCCAAACTAACTTATCCCTTCTTGGATAAGTTTCCTCGCAGATCAACTCAACTCAATTCACAAAGGAATATGATCTGGAGAGTGTTTGTCACACATGGTACTCTCATGTGGACTTCTAGAGGCTACTCCCTCTAGAAACACTAGGGTGAACTCCCCATAGTGTGTGACGTCAAGGTCAACTCCCTTGACATGTCCTCATGTTCTCTCCACAAGGGACGTTGGGCTATAATCCCAAACACACTTATCCCTTCTCGGATAAGTGTCCCACTTATCCCTTCTCAGATAAGTGTCATCACAAATAAACTCAACTCAGTCACATAGGAGTACGATCTAGAGAATTTATCAGAAATCTGCAAACATCAACACTCCCTCTTAGCGAGGGAGGCATTCTCTGCCACACCAAATATGTCACGGAAGTACTTGAACTTCATCTTGGTTTGGTAAGAACATCAACAACCTGCTCATCTATAGGAAGGTACCACACCAATACTTCTTTCCTCTGCACCATGTCTTGGATGTAATGGTACTTGATCTCAATGTGGTTCGATTTGTCATGAAACACTGGATTCTTCTGAGATCTTCACACAACTTTGGTTACCATAATGAATAATGGTGGAATCCAACACATGTTCACATAAATCTGCAAGGATCTTGCGAATCTACACTGCTTCACAGACTGACATACTTAATGTAGTGTACTTTGCTTCTGCTGTGCTCAAAGCCACATAAGTTTGTTTCCTTCTACAACAGAAAACCGTGGAAGATCCCAAAGTGAAGCAACACTCGAAGGTGCTCTTTCTATCCACTGCATTCCCTGCCCAATCAGAGTCAATATATTCCTTCCATATCGTATCAATACTAAAAGTATATCTCATACCATGTCCAATTGTGCCTTGTAGGTATCTCAACACATGCTTCAAAATAATCCAGTGTGTCTATCTCGGCTAATTCATAAACTGGCTAAGTGCACTCACTGCATAGAAAATATTTGGTCTAGTGTTAACTAGATACATCAATGACCCAATGAACTATCTATACAGGGTCAAAATAATCTCGTTGGGATCAGAAGAAGACACACTTAGTTTCTTCAAATTCATCACCATTGGTGTAGTCATGGTCCTACAGTTCAACATCCCAAACTTCTTCAATATCTCAACTATGTACTTCCCGTGACTTAGGAAGATCTAATCAGTTCTATGCCACACCTCTAGTCCCAAGAAGTAGTACATCATACAAGGTACTTCATCTCAACATTATAGGCCAATGCATACTTTCATTCAACAATAAGGCTCTCTGTACTGGTGAGGAATAAATCATCAATGTAGAGGACCAAAATCAGGGACTCACCATTAAAAATCTTGTAGTACAAGATGGGGTTGACAACACTTTTGTTGAAGCCCAAAATCATCAGGTGTCGATCAATCCTCGCATACCAAGCTTGAGGTGGCTTGTTGAGTCCATACAAGGCCTTCTTTAACCTACACACATGAGACTCCTTGTCATGTATCACGAAACCATCTGGCTACTCGATGTATACTTATTCCTCAATCTCTCCATTGAGAAAGGTTGTCTTTACATGGATAGAAGTGTATCGAGCAACATGAGAAAATGTATCCTCATAATCTATTCCCTCCACTTGAGATAATCCTCTAGCAACAAATCTCATTTTTTTCCTCTCGATGTTCGTGTCAACTATGTGTTTGATCTTGTAGATCCATTTTGAAGTCACTACAAACTTCCCCTCAGGTCTCGGAACAATATCCCACACATAATTCTTCATGATGGATATATACTTGTCCATCATGACATCTCTCCATACTGGATGACTAGTTGCCTTCTCATAACATGAAGGCTCATAATCAATGATGTGGCTCATAACTGCAGCATAACATGAATATCTCCGAGGTCTCTTTGTCTCTCGAAAGGTACCACGAGGAGTTGCATTTCCTCCTGCCTCCTGTAGAGTCTTACGATCCCATGTAGGTCTCTTCTGACCTACTACAATATCTCTGGGAACATCAATTGTAGCTACAAGATCAATGTGATCAATTTCATCAATAGGCTCAAATGTCTCCCTCTGAATTGCTGGAGCTTGAGCGGGATAAGGAACCATCTCTTCCTGTATCTCACTATCAATCTCCATGTGAGATCCTCTATATCTCATGAAGGATACCTCCTCCTCAAGGGTAACAACTCTACTCACCTCAATATGTCTTTGATCATGGATGTAAATACAATATGCATTCAAAGACTCACTATACCCCACAAATGTACGCTTTCTTCCTGAATGGTCTAGCTTGGTACTTTTCTCCTTGGGTACATGAATGTATATTGGACACCCAAATATCCTGAAGTGTCCAACCTTAGGCTTCACTCTGGTGAAGGCCTCCTCAGGTGTCATGTTCCTCAAAGTCTTATGAGGACTTCTGTTCTGAACATAGACTACAATCATGGATTCCTTTTCCCACAGAAACATAGGTAAATAATGATCACGCTAAGTCATCTTGGACCATACTTGATATAATGAGGTTCACTCATGAAACCAATGTCTCAGGAAGTTGAAAAACATCAACACTCCCTCTGGAGCTGGAGGTGACTCCTCCTCTATCTCTGCTCCCTATGACACTGAAGGTAGCTTTTCCTCCTTCAATGGAGGTAACTCAATCTCTGCTCCCTCTGGATGTAGCACCACCTCCCTCTCTGGGAGTGCCTCTGCATACACTGGAACTGTTGCCATGCCTGCTTCCTCAACATCTCATGGCTTGGCTCATGTACTAGGACTGATACACCTGCTCCCTATGAGTCTCATAATGTGTTTTACTCCTCTACTAGATCTACCATAATTGTGCTATAGTCTGTCTTGACTCGCTGTATCCATGATCATTGGAATTGTCTCTACTATTTGGCATGGTCCTGTCCTGGGAGGCACATTTATCCTAGATTATTCTTATCTTTGAGCATCAGGTCTGGCAATGTCTCTCCTTGATATCATGTTGGAAGGTCTTTCCCTCCATGTCTTCCTCTTGTGGTCGTCATTATGGATCCTTCTCAGAGCTATTACCTGTGACCTTTATAGAACAAGAAACAAGAACAACAAAAAACATCTCCTAGAGGAGATCAATTTATCGTGTGCACAACTATATACAATGATCCTCCAAATAATATGTCTTCTACTATGACCAACACACATCCATCTTATACTCGATGTCATACGACTACCAACACACATCCATCATATACTCGATGTCATACGGCTACCAACACACATACAACATATAGTCGATGTCATACGGCTACCAACACAAATCCATCATATACTCAATGTCATACGACTAACCATGTTGATTTTCTAGTGTTAAATTAAACAAGCACATTTTTTTGCAAGTGGTAATTACTTCCAATGATATACGATATTACTTTCATAAACACTAGAACATCACTAAGTAACTTGGAAAATTTCAACTTCTTAGTCTCTTCCTTAGTTCACTTATCCCACGTGTGAGAGAGAAAAATATGTGTGTCTATTGTTGTGTCTTTCAAGTGTATTTTTATAGGAATATTAGATTGATCCAAAAAAAAGACACGTCTCTTTGAAAATTAAATTAAATTTTCTTTCTTATAAATAGTTGGAGAATTCCTCCATAACTACCCAAAGATTAATTTGGTTATAATCCATCCACATAGAATTTGACTTTGTTAAATTGTTCCTCCATAATTCATGCAATTCTTTGCATAAATATAGGTAGAAGTAAATATGCAGTACATTCCTCATATTTAGGTAATTAGACATTTTTACTAGAAATTACTGCCCACCATAATTTATGGAATACTTTCTATAATTTAGGTAGGAGTAAAAAGTAAGTTTAACACTTCCAACGTTTTACTCTACTCTCATTTTCTTGGGCCCTCCTGTGAAGGAGTCAAGCCGAGTCTCGCTCTGATACCATGTTGTTTTTCTTCATATAAGATATAATTGATATATTATTACAATGATGAGTGTTCCATATATATGGAACATATGGTGACCATCCATGAAAGGATGCGTCTCTTGAATAATCAATAACTATTTATTATTATCATTTACTTATTATATATGATATTTAATAATCAATAATTATATTATTAATTATTATTTTAAGAGAATGTCTTCTCGATGTTGTCCAAACATCAACACCATTAAACCATAAGTTTTATATGCATACTTTAACACTTAGCACACAACATGTAATGTCCCACATCCTTTGCTAGGGAAGGATTGCCACCTTATAAACTTAAACAATTATCCAAGACTATCATAAGTGAAATATGCCATAACTATATATGTCCTATGCTTGGAGTTTGAATCAACAAGTCAAATTATATGTGTAGCAACAATAAACCAATATGCTCATTAAAACAACATTTTCCCCTTTCCCCTTTTAAATTAGATCGTCAATAAACCATCATTCACCCATTTCACTTTGAAGATGGTTTCAAATTTTTAAATTGTAGAATCATTTTTGCAAAGTAGTCACGAGCGCATAAAAACTTGAGCCATCCTTCATCATTATTCACATGACAGGGTCCCACCTATTTAGTATATTATTAAATATATATGAGTAATAAGGCATTGCAACCCATTTGCATGCAGGGATTCCATGTTGTGCTTTTGGGCATCAACAAACTCGCGACTCCATAGGGAAATCTGTTCTCAACAGATTTAGAACTCAGAATGTTTTTGTTTCGCAGACCAATAGAAGTAGGATATTGAAAAATTGTTGAAAAGAATAGTTATGCAACAAAGGAAAAACATGGTTTATCGGAAATAATGAGACGAGACTTTGGGAATAACTTATGGAAAGTGGTACGTATGAGGGGAGTTGGTCCTATATGCATAAAAATCGAATAAGACATAGCAGATAATGCTTCTTAAACTTTTAAGGAGAATGCTTATGATATGCTCTTGAATCTCAGGATGGAGGGAATAAAGGGATAGAAAAAAAAGGAAGAAGACAAAATCAACTATCCTACAATAGTATTGAAAGAAAAAGGCTATTTCAATGATGTCTGAAAGGGGGACATCATGAAAACTGTGTGTATCTTATTTTTATTGATCAACAATATTTATAGAATGACATTGTTATGGAAAAGCTGATCCAAATTTTACTTCTGATTATTACGAAAAACAAACAACATAAATTAAAACTCAACAAACCAAAGTAGAAAGGAAAACAATAAGACAAAAAAGAATATATACATCAATCATATTTACACAAGTGTTAATGATCAAGCTGGTTCCACATAGTTTTTCAAGTGGGAACCGTTAGTACTGCAAGAGAACAACCGCTCTTCCAAATCCTTTAGAAGGTATGATTTTTCACCCAGGATAAAAGTGATTTTGAAATGACCTAGCCATAATTTTTGGAACTTAGAATGTCTTCCTCTTTCAACATGGGATGAGTCCCATAGTAGGAATTTGTCATCAATATTGAATTCAACAACCTTTCCTCATTTGTTAAAATACTTTTTCATAGTTTGTTGCCTTGTTTTTATGTTCTCAAAGGAAAAATTCCTTTGTTCTTCCAGGGATAACAATGCATTCATCCTTTGGGGAATATTGGAAGAATTTAATTCTTTGATCTGTAACATCAACCGTAAGGAGGAAATCTCTATTTCAGTTAGCATAATAGTCTCTTGGACATATACAATCTGAAAGGGAGTAAAGCATGCACTTTCTTTGGTGGTTGTGCGATCTGCCCTAAGAGAATAAGTGAGAAGCGTGTGCCACCGACGAGGTTTGTCTTCTATGATTCTCTTTATGATCCTAACTAGATTCTTATTAGTGGAATCTGCTTTCCCATTTCCCTGAGGGTAATAAGACGATAAAGTGAAATGTTTGACCCCTAACTTAACCATAAATTGAGTCAATTTTGCAGAAATGAAGGCTGGGCCATTGTTTGTGATGATCTCTAATGAGATGCTGAATCTGGAAAAGATGTTAGATTCTAGGAAATAAATTATCTGCTCATCTTATGCATGTCTAAGAGGGAAAAACTCAGTCCATTTAATAAAGTAATCAGTAGCTGCCAAAATAAAGATATGCCCTATAGAAGACAAAGGTTTGATAGGACCAATAAAGTCTAGGCCCCATTTAGAAAAAAGGGAAATATGGGAGGATAGGTTGTAAGGGCATGGTATACATGCATTCTCTCCCAACGATTTTTTGGCACTTATCACAAGATATTCCAAATTTATAGGAATCATGGAATATCAAAGGCTAATAACAACCATTTCTTATGATTTTAAAAGCATTAGCCTTAGCAGAAAAATGGCCACCAATGTGAATGACAGAAACCGATGATCCATGAATTTTGTGTAATAATTTTTGTGCTTCTTCATCATTTACACATCTAAGTAACAAACCATCACCAGACATCGTAAACAAAAAGTCTCCTAAAATTATATACTTGGAAGATTCCGGGCGGAGTCTCCTTCTCTGGTGAGCATCCAACTCATTTGGACACTTTTGATATTACAAATAATACCCCATATTTTTATACCCAGGTTGTTCGGATATAGCAAGATTTTGATTCTCAATATAAAACAAAGCTGAAAGAGGATTATCTTGATCGTCAAGTTATTCACTTTGTTCAAGATGCCGAGCTAAGTGAAGAACTAGATCTCATCCCTTGATTGTCTTCGAAGTCATGATCATCAAATCATGCTCCTGAATTTTGGCAAGCCAATGTGCAATTTTTCCTGAAAGATAAGTTTGTGAAAGCAAAAACTTGACAGTAGGAAAAGGGACTTTCACCTGCGTATGTTTGCCCAAAATAAAATGGTGAAATTTTTCTATAGCCTTGACAAGACCAAAAGCATGTTTCTCAATATAAGAGTATTTGATTTCATCATTTGATAAACTCTGGCTCATGTAATCTACAAGTTTTTCATTGTTTTGGTCATCACTTTGTAAGAGGATAGAATAAATTGCTTCCTTGGTGGCACTGGTATATATGATAAAATATTTCTCAAAACCCAGTTTCGCCAGAGTCGGTGCGGAACTGATTTCTTTCTTAATCCCGAGGAAATCATTCTCGATGTCATCTGTCCAAGAAAAGGAACGATCTTGCTTCAAAAGATTATGAATTTGTTTAACCATGACAACAAAATCAGGAACAAACCTACGAACAAAATTAATAATGCCCATGAAAGCTTGAACCTCTTTCTTGGAGGTGGGGGCATGGAGGTTTAGAATGATGGTAATCCTCTTGGGATCTATGCTTATTCCCAAATCAAAAACATTATGACCAAGGAGTTTTCCCTTCATCACGCCAAAAATAGATTTTGAAGGATTTAAAGAAATGCCAAATTTTCTGCAGTGCATGAGAAATTTTCTAAGATGACTGAAATGATCCAACCGGTTCTTAGAATAAAAAGTCAAATCATCAAGATAAACTTGGATAACATTACTGATTAGATCGACAAAATCTATCTACATATCTCTTTGAAAGGTAGCACCTGCATTAGACAAGCCAAAAGGCATGCATTCATAAGCAAATGTGCCCCACTGTGTAGTAAATGTGGTTTTATACCTATCAATCCTTTTTACCTTGATTTGATTATACCCAGAAAAACCATCAAGTAAGGACATAATTTGTGACCCTGCAACTTGTTGTAAAATCATTTCCATATTAGGAAGCGAAAAATGGTCTTTGACACTCACTCTATTCAACGCATGAAAATTGGCACATAATCTTATCTGGCCAGTAGTTTTCCAAACCGGGACAAGATTTGAAACCCACTCAGAATACTTAACTGGAAAGATTATATTAGCTTTCAACAAATTTTCCAACTCTTTTTGAATAGTAGCTTTGAGTGCAGGGTTAATAGGTCTTTGTTTTTTCCTAACTGGTTTTACCCCTTCATTAATAGGAATGGCATACTGTATGAGAGAAATATAAAATCCACACAGATCCTCGTATAACCATGCAAAAACATCTTGAAATTCACAGAGTAGTTATGTGAATTTCTCTTTTTCTTCATCAGAACATTGGGCACCTAATTTAACGATCTTTGTAAATTTGGATGTCCCAATTTTCAAGGAAATGGTATCACCAAATTTCCTTTTTGACTCCTCTTCCTTATGTGATTCTTTGTTGCCTACATCACTTGATGAAAATGAACTTTCAAGAGTAGTCAAACCTTTAGGAAATTTGTCATCTTCAATAGATATGATTTTTTTGGGCTTAAACGATTCATTTTGTATAAAAGCTCAAATTCCTTCATCACTCAGGAAAACCTACCATGATTCTACTTTATCAGGGATGTGAGGACTATATAGAGTTTGGAACGCACAATTAGGTCTTTGAGGTAAAAGTTGTCGGGTAGGAGATGCTGCAAAAACAACTAACCTATTATCCATTGAATTTTGTTCCCTCTTAACGTGAGTGATGTTAAACGATAAAAGATTTGAAATGAGCATCCAAATAAATTGAGTATAACGTTTAAGTAACTTGTTTCTTGGTGAATAAATCTTACGTACAAGGTTCATGACAAGTTCATAATCACCAAAAACTATAAGGTGGCCACAACCAAGGTTATACACATTTTCGATGCCTAACAATAATGCCTCAAACTCGGTGACGTTGTTTGTGCAAGAAAATTCTAACCTATAAGAGAAATGGTGGATTTTACCTATTGGAGAATATAGAATGATATCGGCTCGATTACCTTCTTTTTAACATGAGCCATCGAAATGCATGTGCCACATGCCATCATCAAAATCAACTGGTTCAAGCATACTGTCACCCTCATCAACAAAGATAGAGTACACTCCCAAATATTCTTCGAGATAATTTACATTAGGTTGGGGGACGCTATCTATATATGGTTAAATTATTCCTTCCCTAAGGACTATAATTTTATTTCCATTCTGAGGGACGAACAAATGTGTTCCATCGAGTGAAAGGTATCCACCAATTAATACCTTCCAATCTCTTCTTAGAATAATTGAATAGTTTCTCACTGGAATATCAATTACTTGGGTGTTGAGGGTCGTTCTTATCTCAAGATGTGTGCACAGAACTAAGGTTACATATTTGATTTCTCCTATAGTTGATTGCTACAAACTGTTATAAGAGATCATGCTTCTAGAATTTTCATTAGTGCAAGAAAGCCAAGCTCCTCCATGATAATTTTAGACATCACACTTGGACCGAACCTGCCATCAATTAGGAAACAATGAGCTATTTTATCAATGATTTTTACAGAGCTATAGAAAGGGTTTTTTTTTACAGGGTTCCTAAAATTATTTACACCTATCTTATTTACAGTTGAGTCCTCTTCCTTTGACTCTTCAAACATATTGGATATGGTAGAACTCTTACCTTCCATAAAGTTTTTAATAAGATTTTTTTGTTCTGGGATGAAAACCATGTCCAAAAGAGTAGCATCAGCTTTGATATTAGCCAATTGATTAAGGATATTATACTTAGAAGAGGGGAGATTAGAAGATACTCCTTGATTGCCCGAAATTTTGACTGCATGTGTGTCAACACTTTGATAAGATGAGCATGGAGTGGATGAAGTGCGGGAAAGATCATATTTTTCCTTGGCAACATAAGATTTATTCCTGGTATTAATTACCATAACATCTTCTGGTTCAACCCAATCTAAAACCGCTATTGTGGTATCGGGCCTTTTGACAAATATCTTATCTCTAGCATTTTTCTTAACTTTGCAAGTACTTTCTTCATGATTTTCTTCACAGAAGTTACCCCAACTATGAGACATTATGGCCTTTGGCTAAAAATTATTTTAATTAGTATTCCTAAAAGGCGCCAAGGAAGAATAATATATCCCAGTGGCAAGTGAAGATGAATTTTCTTTTCGCTCGTAGGATATCCTCCTATTATTTATATCTTGAAAGAGTTGTAGGAGATAAAACATGTATGTTTGCTTGACCATGTCTCCCTTAGGGAGATCCATTCTTTCGAGTTGATCCTCATATTCTAGGAAAGCGTGAAGAGCGAAACCAATATTGTCAATAGCCTTCTCTTTGAGTCTATGACGATAAGGAGAAGGTAACACATTATAATAATGCATGAAAGAAGCCTAATTTTGCGGATGGATTAGTTTAGTGATTTGATTATATAATTTGGTGAAGCGAAGGTTAAAATAATTAATGGTTTCACCATATTTATAGGAATTATTGTTGTATTCCCTTAACTTCTCAGCTGGACTCTTGGACTGTCCATAAGTGGAATTGAACCAATAAACCAACTCTTCCCAAGTGGAAAGTATTTTGGGAGGGAGATCAAAAAATTATGTTGCAACTTTCCCTTCGAGGGAGTTGACAAATAAACGCATGCAAGTGTCGATATCCTTAGGCCCTATATTATGAAAAGCATTAGAAAATGCTACCAAGTGTTCATTTGTAGTAATGGTATTATTTCCCAAAAACCTGGGTAAATGCTCCTTGAATTTTGGTAATGCGTGAGTAGTAGGTGCTAGATTCAAGGGAGAAGATAGGTGCCATGGGGTGGTCATAGCGTCTTCTTCAAATTGAAAAAGTCCATACTTCTTTATGAATTTAGCATGATTGGTAGTGGATTGAATAGGGATTTGATGACTGTAGATACTACCAATTGCTGATGAAGAAGAAGGTTACGAAGAGGAGGCCCCTCTGGTGCCACTACCACTACCCACAGATGTCATGTTGAAGGTGATATGTATGTATGATAAAGGCGAACTGGTAGAATCAGATAAGGTTCGCCTAAGGGAAATTTCTTGTGTTGATAGGACAATTTTCCTCCTTCCTATTTAAAAAATAGGAGTGGATTCAAGGGACAACCCTCTTCTCCTTCGAGAGATGCGAGGATTAGAGGACATGGAAATAAATACCAAAGAGGTAAGAAAAGGGAGGTTACTATTGATTTCTGGGTTTCCTTTGTCTGGCTTCCCAGCGTTCACAAATACTTATGTCCCTTTCAATTACTTCCCAAGAGCGTTCAAGTTCAGCGTGAGTACTAGTAGTTTATAAAATAATTTTGAATAAGTTAATGCAATGTTGGTTTGGTCATCAAAAATGTTTTCAATATTGGGTTGTCTTGCAGTAGGTACTGTCATGGAAAAATCAGTGAGAGAGTAATATGATAAAACAGAAAAATAAAATACAATTGTGATACAATCAACTAGAGAGATATGGAAGATCTCCCCAGTATGGTCGCCAAAAAAATGTTGAGGAAAAGGTATGGGGAACCTTACTCAAGCATTTTTAGATATTTCCGGGCTAAGGCAAGATAGTTGGGAATGCCACCCGAGGTTTATAGCCTTAAAACAAAAAAACAATCACTTAATCCGCATGTATTAAGTACAAGGGACCAAGGATAGTTTGTTTTATATTATATGTAACTGTGCGAAAATGAAATAAACTTAAACAAGAATTACATGAGTGTGTACAGAATTTACATGAGTGTGTACATGGAGATAAAAGAAAAAAATGAACCAAATCATCAATATACATATGTGAGACCGAAATCAAAAAATTGATTTTTGTATTGATTTCATTCTGAGATACAAGGCTGAATTCTCTTTACAAACCCTTGCGAGGGTAGGGACCAAAGTCAGATTTAGAAGCCTCTGATGGGAACCATACAAAAAGACTCTAACAACAAAAGAAAAATGAAGCTAAAGATTCGGATCAACTTGCCACAAAATGTTGTCACATGACTGTGCAAAATATTCTTTATCAGTCATGGAATTTAATTTATAAACATACAAGAACACACAGAATACCAAAGATAATTCATACACCTTTAAAACAAGCTGCTGAAATATATGATTCAGTTTTGAATCCTGTTGCCTTCAATAAGACCTTGATGTCACCAAGATAGTTAATCCTTCTTGCAAACTCAGAATGAATATGCAAGTATCTCACTAGTATAGAGAAAACCTTATGGATGAAGTTCTTCTTCTATTTTCTCCCCCTTTGTCTCTTCATTTGATTGAGCTTTTATTCATTCTCAATAAGTTATGGTAGTTCAACTACCTTTCTTTAGTTAATCCTAATTAGCTTAACTAATTAGTTGAGACAAATAAATAATAATATACATAAATAAGGGTCTAATTAAATAATAACTAAATAGGTGGGACCCCTTGTGACTCCCATTTTTCTTTCTTTTAATAATCATCAAACATGAAAAATAAAATCCCAATCATTTGATTCAAACATCCTTCTTTTAACTC
>ML809747.1:96308-108930 GCA_009831015.1 Picea engelmannii | reverse complement strand
CATCCGAATACATTGATCTACCTATGTGCGGGTTAGGACCTTAACACCATCATTTGCCAAAACCTTTCTCTGTCCAATAACTCAAATTCAACACACAATTGTTTTCATATCATCCAATATAAAACCCATCAACTACTGGAAGGTTGAGGACACCACATAGATCCATCATCACAACCTTAATACTTGGTGTCAAACTGGGTTTCTAAATCCCATGTGAGCCTGGTGCTATTTTTTTTAACATTATACAGTTCTCAAAATCGACCAAAACCCCATGGATAATCAACAAACGAGCCAATAATTAATGCAAATGACCACTCCTCCCACTTTCGGGTTAATCACTTATAACATACATCAAGACCAGAGTTCAAAACTCGTAATTTCCATACATTAATAAAAGAACCGATGTCTGGGCGAACGCAAAGGTGAAACCTTCACAAAGGGTTTGTAAAAAAAACATTTAACTATCTCTTATAACACAGACTTTCCACATACCTCTCATGGTGGCCGCAAGGAAAATATATTCCCAAATAGTTAAAAAAATAATTTAAAGGAGCTTCAAGTCTTCCAAAGACTGAGTAATGGTGCTTAAACAATTGTTCTTTTATTCCACGGAGAGAAGGAAATCCCTGATTTTTAATCACCAAAGATGAGTGAAACCCAAAACAAACTTGCCATAATTATTTGCCAACATTCATAGCGCAAAAGAAGTATTCATTCTAGACATAATGCAATCACATAATCCGAACATAAAGGAGTTTCAAACACTATTCTCATCCTGAAATATTTAAATTCCAATTGGGAGGAACCTTCATTGAAAATAAATTTTCACAATTGATACCCACATACATTCATTCAAACTTTAGAAGCAAACATAGTTTGTAAGAAAATCTATAAGAATGACTATTCTTTCCAAGGCCGAGCAAAATGAAGGCAACACCAACCAAAGAAATCAACACAAATACGAAGCAATTGAGGGTGGAGACCTCGAGGTAGGGTTAGAGCAACGTGCAATAATTTCACGTCATATCTCTCATTAATTCCATCAACTATATCCAAGTACAAGCACACCCAATTGATCCAACACATAGTCCACCAAATGTGCCACATAACATTTCAATAAAAAAAAAATCAAACTTGCCACCTTGCATTAACCCATAAGTGTTATATGCATACTTTAACAGTTAGCACAAAACATGTAATGTCCCACATCCTTTGCTAGGGAAGGATTGCCAACTTATAAACTTAAAAAATTATCCAAGACTATCATAAGTGCAATATTCCATAACTATTTATGGCCCATGCTTGGAGTTTGAATCAACAAATCAAATTATATGTGTAGCAACAATAAACCAAGATTCTCATTAAAACAACATTTTCCCCCTTCCCCTTTTAAATTAGATAATCAATAAACCATCATTCACCCATTTCTCTTGGAAGGTGGTTTCAAATTTTTAAACCGTAGAATCATTTTTGCAAAGTAGTCATAAGCGCATAAAAAATTGAGGCATCCTTCAACATTATTCACATGACGAGGTCCCACCTATTTAATATATTATTAAATATATATAAGTAATAAGTCATTGCAACCCATTTGCATGCATGGATTCCATGTTGTTCTTTTGGGCGTCAACACACTTGCTGACCACTTATGTTTGACCATCAGTTTGAGGATGATATGCAATGCTCATATTCAGTTGTATACCTTGAAGTTTAAACAAATCTTGCCACTAGTGAATGTGGGGTCCTGATCTGAGATGATGGAAGCGGGAATACCATATAGCTTAAAGATGAAATCCATGAAGGCTTGGGCCATTGAGGAAGGAGTGAAAGGATGAGCTAGGGCACACAAATGAGTAACTTTTGAAAGATGGTCAACAACCACCATGATGACTGATTTGTTGTCCACTTTTGGGAGTCTCATGATAAAATCCATTGAAATGTCCATCCAAATTTGTGTTGGGATTAGTAGTGGTTGCAATTCCGTTGGTATCTTCACAGTCTCTCCCTTGTTTATTTGACAAACATCAGAAGATGCTATGAAGTCTTGGATATCTATTTCCATGTTTTCCCAAAAGAATGAACGCTTAGTTATTTCATAGGTTTTATTAAAGCCAGAGTGAGATGTTATTTGTTAAGTTTTGAGCTATTATTAGGTTTCTTTTCAATTTATTAGATAACAATAGCATAGGTAGGATCACTGAGAGAAACACAATCACAAGATACACAACATTTATTCTGGGAAACCCTCATGGGGGAGAAAACCCAACAAAAAATTCCTTAATATAGATAGCCAATACAATGCCAAGAAAATAAATCAAAATAGTAGAGAATATCCAACACTGAGCAATGCGCCTCTCTCTTCCTTCTTCTCCCAACTACAACTACCAAACTTGCGCACTTGTTGAGTGGAATGAGTGAGTGAACAATTGAGGCGCTGGCCTCTTTTATTTATACTAGCTGGAAGGCATTGTAAAGGTGTCTCTTCACTGGGAAGGGCTGACTTCTCTTCTTAGTGGTTAAAACCACTTTAATTAGGTCTAGGGGCTGACTTCTTAATTAGCATAATATAATTAGGGTTTTACCAATCCACAAAAGGGGATTGATATGATGAATAATAACTCAATAATAAATAGAATACTCTTTTCAGTTACAATATTTCAACGCTCCCCCTTAAGAAGAAGGGTATTCAAAAACATCATCAGGAGAGAGAGAGGGAAACAACATCAACAACATTTGGAACACTGTCTGACATATCTATAAATCATGAGAAGTTTTTCTCAACATCAATATCATCATCCACAACAAGGAGATGGAATGACATCATCATCATCTGCATCAACATGGATTAGTATAACACTAATACATCATCATCATCAATAACATCAACAACAACAACATCATCATCAATAACATCAACAACAACAACATCATCATCACAACACAAAGTTTGGAGCAACAACATCATCACAACATGAAGGCCGGAGAAACAACAACATCATCATCATGGAGCAAAATAATGAGGTAGGTGTTACAACATTTTGTGGTACTCTGACAATCCCTAAGGAGCTTCCCAGGAATGATAAGATTCTCTAGGTTTTAAAATCCTAATGGAGCTACGACGTGGTACTCTGACAGACCGTCCTTACCAGACCTTCGAGATCTTCCCAAGAATCATAAGATTCCCTAGGATTATAAAAAATCCTAATGGAGATACCACTACTGACCATACCTAGAATATACATGCACATGTACTTTGACAGGCCATCCTTACCGAACCTTCGAGATCGGTCCAGGGATGATCAGTCCCCTAGGATATAAAATCCCAATTGAGTTACCCGCTATTGGTCAGCATACCATAGTATCATCAGTATCACTCCCCCTTTCGACGGAGGTCCTTTCAGACTATACCAAGCTTGTCTCGAAAGTGCTCAAACTTTACACGAGACAGAGATTTGGTCAACACATCTGCAACCTTCTCATCTGTGCCAACATATTGGAGATTTATGGCTCCTCTCTGCATCATATCATGAATGTAGTGATACTGTATTTATATGTGCTTCAACTTGTCATGGAAAACATGGTTCTCTATCATTTTTATGTATCTTTGGTTATCACATAGAATCACGATTGTTTCCATCTCCAGATCAAATAGACCTGTCAACAACTTTTGTAGCCATATGGATTCACAACTAGTAGAACATGTAGCAATGTATTTTTTTTTTACTGTGCTGAGAGCAATACTAGATTGCTTCCTACTCTTCCATGAAGTCACAGCTGACCCCAGACTGAAACAACATCCTGAAGTGATCTTTCTGTCAGAAACACTTCCATCCCAATCTAAATTGGTATAAACATTCAATATGAAGTCTTGATCTCTGTTGTAGTAGAGACCAAAGTCCAATGTACCCTTAAGGTATCTCATCACATGTTTTGCAACAACAAGGTGAACATGTTTGGGCTCTACCAGATACCGAGTCAAGGTGTTCACAATAAATCATATATCTGGCATGGTGTTTGTCAAATACATCAACGATCCAATGGTATGTATGTACAATGTATCATCAACCAATTCTGAAGAAGTATCAAGCAAAAGATTCAAATTTGTTTCTGTTAGCACAAGAATTTGCACTAGAAAATTTGGTTATTTTTACGATCTATTTTGTAGCACTGGTGAATTAGGAGATTCCACAACACCACCTTCCTCAAGCACCAAGTTTCAACAATTTTTATGAAGAAAGAGCACTTGATCCTGCATATGAGTCCAATAATGCATATTCATTCATTTCCATCATTACCTTTATGTCTTGCTACGGGATTTAAAATTTCTCCTAGATACACGCTGCAAAAACTAGCATTTTCAGACTGGTGCTACGAAATGTGTTGCAGAATGTGTTTCGAAAACTTTTTTCTAGGACCGTTGAACTGGTATTTTTGACCAATTGATTTCCAGAAGGATTTCCGGGTGAACCAGGATAAATTTTCAAAATTCAAAGGAGGTTATTTTCAAGAATGGACCCAAGAACATTAACCTCTTTCAATTTTCACACAGGTGTCATGGATTTGGATATTTAAAGGAATATTTGAGCCCTATTTTTTCAATTTTCATGATTTCCTATTTGAGACATGTTTTTGCGACACGTATTTCGGCCAGCTGGAGATGAATTTCAAAAATCGAGAGAGGTTTTTCTTTAGAACGAGATTATATACAAAAACCATTCTCATATTTTACACAAATTTTATAGCTTGAGAATTACAAGTGGCCTTTTGAAGCCTATTTTTCAGAATTTTGCCTCCTGAAAAGCAGGAAATCAATTAAAATGCGCCATTCTCCGTTTGTAAGTGTTTCTATTTTGGGAAAGGGGTTGGAGTTCAAACTGGTGATATGGAAAGGACCTACAGTGCTATATATTTCATGGTACAAGAGTAGATAAGGGTTAGAAAGAGCTAAGGGAGGGGGCATATTAATGGAAAAAAAACTGTTTTGTTTTTACAGCTCTGTATACCTCATTGAAGAGCATGCATTTCAATTGATGTTGCTAATACTTATATGGAATATAGTTAATTCCCTTTTCTTCTAGTTTTTGGTTATGTGTGAAGGATTCATGCTATAGTTTTTATGTAGCAAAGGATTTCACTGTGTGAATACATCACCATAAACTTATTTTAATTCCCAAAGTAGGAGGATCTTTATTTCTGTAATTTTCTTTAGGGACTAGTCAGTTGGACTAGATGTACACATACACCATTCTCTTTATGTTTCTTCCTCATTCTTATTTGCAAATTTTGTCTTGTTGTTGTTCAGATTTGGATTAGACTTTCTCTGTGGGAACATGGTCTGATGTAGGCATTATTGATCATTGATGAACAATTTTAATTATCTCCCTCTCACCTTTCAAAAACACACTTGCTATTACATTTTACTGATGGGATCTAGGCTTGCTCCCCTGCAGTCTGGGAGCAATTCCTTGTGCTAAAATTCTCGACGCCATTTTCAGGGAGTCGATTTGAGCATGTTGAATACCTCCCTGGGTAGAATGACAAGTACAATTCCAACTTTAGATGGTATATTGAAGTTGGGAACCTAGAGGACTACATATTTTCTACCTGGTGACTCCATGAAGACGAACCTGTTGGAAGACTCCACTGTGGAAACAAGCTTGGACAAAGATGGAAGGCAGAGGAAAGTTCAGGTATCAAGTTTTGAATTTATTTATGGAACTTGTGCTCTTTGTCCTTAATTCTTTCTTGAATTTCCTTGCACACATTAGGAGAATCATAATTTGCTTTGTATACCCTAAAGACCACCAACCTGCTCTTGCATATTCCTCTTTCAAACAAGTAGATTTACCCCCTTCCCATGTCATTGATGTTAAGGATATCCATCCACTTCAAACCTTGAAGAAGATGAGGTTCATATACACTTTTTTAATCAGTCCAAACCTTATGATTCTCTCCCTTCTGCAGATTTTAAAGCTAATTTATTACTTGCTTCCAATCCCTTTGTTGTTAATAACCAACCTGTTGAAATTCAACATGCACCAAGTGATTATTGTCCTTTTGCAAATAATAAAACTGATTCATTTCAGGCTGCCAACTCCTATGACCTTTACCAACATCCTTCTAGTGTTCAAAAACCCATCGAATTCTAGTTTAAGATTAGGGAAAATATGTTTGGACCTCTAAAGTTGCCATCCTTTCTTCATCCTTACCCTCTCGGATCTGTAGACTACCTACCAAATTTTGCTAGAAAAGATAACAATGCAGGAGAAGAGCATCTGTCATCCTTTCAAGACTTCATCGACAATCTAGAAATTTTCATGAAGATATTGTCATGAGAATTTTCTTTAAATCTTTGATTGGAGATGTTGCCGTGTGGTTCAAGAATATGGAAGTTGCTTCCATTGGTTCATGGGATGAACTATATGACACCTTTTCAAAATACCGGGGAGATAGAAAATCATTTGATCAGTATTTGCATGAGTTCACTACTGTGAGAAGAGAGGATAATGAAGTTTTGTCTGCTTTTAATCGAAGGTTCTACAATATATATTGAAGCTTACCCTTGGAAATTAAACCTTTTGAAACTGTGGCCATGGTTTATTACATCATGTCTTAACACTCCAACATTGTCTTATTTCTTAGAGAAAGAGAGTCTACATATTTATTGCAGTTATTTAGAGATGCTAAAGAAGTGAAGGAGAATCTTCGAGCTTGTGGCAGAATTCAAAGACAATATAATGTTGAATCTACACATGAGCCCATAATTGATGGAGAATACATCTACAAACAACAGGGTGTTACTGACATGTGTGCACAGTTATAAACATTTCATGGACAACCCTTTTTTGATGAGTACCCCAGTGACGTTGATGAGAAGCATGTTGATGAGCATCCTATTGACGAAGAGAAGCCTCTTGTTGATACATGTGTATTGATCATTTGCATTCATCTAGAAGAACTAAGCCAACAACTATCAATGGACCAACAACCCCTTGCATCAATCATCCATTTACCAGAACTTGCACAAAAACAGAAGGAAGAATATGCACATGAGGTGATTGATCAACAACCCTTACTCGGTTATGATGACATCCAAGGTTAGAGGTTCTTAAGTTTAGACAAGAAATGTTTACTCATTAATCAAAGAAATTTTATTAAGCCTGGATATCATGCATTAAATTGTAATTAAGAGTTGATAATTGAAGAACAAACATGTCATACCTTTCTCAGCAATAAGCATTTCATGCAGTGGCAGTCATTGTGTTAAAAGTCATTGGTTTTGAATCATAGTTTTGAGGACCCAATAACACTTGTGCTAGAGTCATATTTCTCCGATTCTTTGAAGTTTTCAGATTTCTTCATGACACTCAAACATTCAGATGAACAACATTTTCTGAAGATCACTTTATGGCTGCTGCCATGCTTTTCCTGCTTGTTGTTTTCCATTTGCAAAGATGAGGAGAATTCAGTGAGGAAGTTGTTTGAGTGGCTATGGTGGAAGTTTGATTTCACCTGAGTGCATTGTAAAACCAGTTAGTGTAGGAATGTACATAAATAAGCTCTTTTGAGCGTGTGTTTTTTCTTTCAACTTGTAAGTAGTGTAAGTTTTTATAGCATGATGTCTTCAGTAGGATTACTGACAGTTGTACCCAAGACTGACTCCATAACCCAATGGTCAAGGCACTGAAACTACAAGAGTTATTAGAGCCTCACAGGGAGGTCTCTATCCCTCATGGAGCCTATGTTAGCACAAGAATTGTCACTAGAAAATTTGGTTATTTTTAGAGTCTATTTTGTAGCACTGGTGAATTAGGAGATTCTGCAGCGCCAACTTCCTCAAGCACCAAGTTTCAACATTTTTTATGAAGAAAGAGCACTTGATCCTACATATGAGTCCAATAACGCATATTCATTCATTTACATCATTACCTTTTTGTCATGCTAAGGTATTTAAAATTTATCCTAGCTCGACGCTGCAAAATCTGGCATTTTCAGACAGGTGCTATGAAATGTGCTGCAGAAACTCTGTTCTAGGATTGTTGAACTTGTATTTTTGACCAATTGACTTCCAAGAGTATTTCTAGGTGAACCAGGATGAATTTTCAAAATCCAAAGGAGTTTATTGTCAAACACGGACCCAAGAACATTAACCTCTTTCTTTTTTCACACAAGTATCACAGATTGGGAGATTCGAAGGAATATTTGAGCCCTATTTTTTCAGTTTTCATGATTTCATGTTTGAGACATGTTTTTGCGACACATATTACGACCATATGGAGATGAATTTTAGAAACAAAGAGAGGTTTTTCTTTATAAAAATATTATCTACAAAAACCAGTCTCAGATTTTACACAACTATCATAGTTTGAGAATTACAAGTGGCATTTTAAAGCCTATTTTTCGGAATTTCGCCTCCTGAAAAGTAGGAAATCCATTAAAACGTGTCATTCTTTGTTTGTAACTGTTTCTATTTTGGGAAAGGGGTTGGCGTTCGAATTGGTGATATGGAAATGACCTATAGTTCTATGTATTTCATGTTACAAGAGTAGAGAGGGGTTATAAAGAGCTCAAGGAGGGGGCAGAGTAATAGAAGTAAAACTATTTTGTTTTTGTAGCTCTGTATACCTCACTGAAGAGCATGTATTTCAATTGATGTTTCTAATACTTATCTGTAACATAGTTATCTCCTTTTTCTTCTAGTTTTTGGTGATGTGTGAAGGATTCATGCAATTTTTTTTTATGCAGCAAAGGATTTGACTGTGTGAAGACATCACCATAAACTTCTTTTAATTCCTGAAGTAGGAGGATCTTTATTTCTGGAATTTTCTTCAGGGATTAGTCAGTTGGACCATATGTACACCTGCACTATTCTCTTTATGTTTCTTCTTCATTCTTCTTTACAAATTTTGTCTTGTTGTTGTTTATATTTGGATTAGAATTTCTCTGTGGGAACATGGTCTGATGTAGGCATCATTGATCATTGATGAAATTTTTTAATTATCTCCCTCTCACCTTTCAAAAATACACTTGTTGTTACATTTTACTGATGGGATCTAGGCTTGCTCCCCTGCAGTCTGGGAGAAACTCCTTGCGCTAACAGTTTCCATGGGTGTGTTCATGGATTTACACTCCAACATATCAAACCTCTTCAGTATTTCAACTGCACACTTCCCTTGGTTAAGGAAGATCTTCTCTGGGCTCTGCGAAAACTCAAGTCCTAAGAAATAATGCATTAGGCATAGGTATTTCATCTCAAATTTTGCAGCGAGATTCTTCTTACACTCAATGATGAGATTTTCTTCTCCATTTAAGAATAATTCATCCACATACAACAACAATATAACATGATCATCATTCATAACCTTGAAGTAAAGGTTAGAATCAACTTTACTCTTGGTAAAGCCCAAGCTCATCAGGAAACTGTCAATTCTTCCATCCCAAGATCTAGGAGATTTCTTCAATCCGTATAGAGCCTTATTCAACCTGAATACATGATTCTTCCTGTCTACAACTTCAAACCCTTGAGTTTGTTCTATACACAGTTCTTCTTCAATGACACCATTCAAGAAGGTTGTTTTCACATCCATCTGGTGTAGCTTCCACTTCATATTATATGCAAGGGATATGGTGGTTTTGATAGAAGTGTATCTGGATACAAGATAAAACGTCTCTTCATAGTCAATGCCTTCCTTTTGAGAAAATAAATGAGCTACAAAAATTTCTTTATATTTCTCAATACTTCTATCAGCAACATGTTTTATCTTGTATATCCATTTGGAAGATACCACATCTTTTCTCTTCAGTCTGGGAACTATTTCCCATACATCATTCTTTATAATGGATTGGTATTCTTCTGTCATGGAATCTGCCCATTCTTTCTTCTGAATGGATTCTTCAAATCAAGTAGGCTCCTTCTCTAAGAGATCACACATCAAATCCATATAACTAGAGAATGGCTTAGGTTTCTTAAATTTTCACATGGTTCCTTCTGGGGAACCATACTTCTCTCCATATTGAATAAGTTCCTTCACCCAAGCTGGATTTCTCTTTTGGGATATCGTCATCTCGGAAGGTTCTTGAGATTCTATCATATCATGATCTTCATGAATCTCATCATCGGGGGAAACTGTGACTTCCCTCACTCGTTCTATAACTATGGGAGCTACACGTTCTTCTTCATATACTTCTTCAAGATGGAATTTCCTTGATTTATTGAGTGTTTCATCTTCATCAAAGGTTACATCTTTGATGATCTCAATGTGATGGTAATTTGGTATATAAATTATGAAGGCCTTTGAGACCTCAAATTATCCAACAAATATTCCCTTCTTTCTTGAAGGGTCCAACTTGGTTCTCTTCTCTTTCAGAATATGTACAAACACTGGACATCTAAATATCTTGAGATGGATTACTTCTGGCTTCTTTCCGGAGAGCATTTCTTCAGGGGTTTTGAACCCAAGTGCATTATTGGATAATATGTTTTGTACATACACCGATGTCCTTGTTGCTTCTTCCCATAAGTGCATTGGAAGATCTTGATCATGGATCATAGTCTTCACAACTTCCATTATAGTTCTGTTCTTCCTTTCTACTACACCATTTTGTTGAGGATTGTAGGGAGTGGTGAGATCCCTCTTAATCCCGTCAAATTTACAAAAAAATACAAACTCTTTTGAGGTGTATTCTCCTCCATTATCTGACCTAAGTTTCTTGATCTTTCTTTCAAAGAGATTCTCTATCAAGGCTTTGAATTCCTTGAATTTTACAAACACTTCATCTTTTGACTTTAAGAAATACACCCAAGTCTTGCAAGAATAGTATAAATGATACATAGTATACATACCCACTAATGGAAGCTGATGGAATTGGGCCACATACATCTTAGTGGATGAGCTCTATGAATCCTTCTTCTTTACTGCCGCTCTTCGGGAAAGGGTTCTTGATGTTCTTTCCTTGTGCACATCCATTGCACACACCTTCATGGTCAACCTTGAATTATGGTAGACCTGTAACTGCCTTGCTCACATATGGTAATGCTTTGTAGTTGATGTGAGATAGTATTCTATGCCAAAGTTCAAATGGACTCTCGGTGGAGTGTATCAAGGATGCTTCTGAGTGACCTTTTAATTTATACATGCCACCTTCTTATATTCCAATAAAAATTGCATCTTCTATGGTTTTTCCTTTAGGCCACATGAGGAATTCACCATCTATGAATGAAACCCTGAAGCCTTTCTTATCTAAATCTGAGATAGAAAGAAAGTTATTTGTCAAACCTGGTACATATAGTACATCATTCATCTTCATTGGGGTCCCTAAATCAAGTTTGTAATTAGACTCTCCCACTCCTTTAATAGGGTACTAGTAATCATCTCCAAGTGTAACTTTTTGGGGAAAGTTCTTTTCGATAAGGCTAGAGAGAATTTGTTGGAGTTACTTCACACACACCTAGGATTTCTTTTTCCTAAGGTTTTTATTTGTTTATTAGTCATAATTAGTCATTATCTAGTCTCCTATATTTTAGGAGAGAATATTCCACCTGGATAATATTCTCTTTCAGTTCACACTTCAGTTTGACTAGTTGAGTTGAGTTTAGATGTTGCATTGGGATCATCACCATGCAACATTGGGATCATCGCCATGCTAATTCGACATTKCCTTGGTATCATCACCAAAKTGGAACATTAGCCTTGATTCCTTGAGTTAWCTCCTCACTACTTTCTGTTCAGTCAGCTAACTGAAGACTAGTTGACTAGTTAACTCAACTAGGTGGCAGTTCACTCCTGTAACTACCCGASAGACTAGAATAGGTGGCAGTTCACTCCTGTAACTGCTGGTGTGTGTCCAAATCACTCTAGACCACCACTATGGTGACTTGGTTCACCTTAAGTCAAACTCATTGAGTTATACAAAGTATATCATGTGTAAATTATTCATTATTCATAATGGTTAATGAGAATCCTTTCTATTCTTTCTCTCCTTCTTCTTCCTTTCCAATTATCTCTGCAAATGTGTGTATCATTGTTTAGCTAGATCTATTTTGTGTAGGTTCAACACATTTACATGGTATCAGAGCCGATGGAGTGCTAAGAAAAAGATACACCAAATTTTTTTGCAGGTACAAAAGATTGAAGACAGTGGAAAGATGGAATTCCAAAAAGAATTCATTCTTACACCTTACAACTATTTTGCATGGAAGGAGAAAATAACCATACATCTCTGATCTAGAGGGTTGTATAGATTAACCATGAATACAGATACAGAGTCGACATCATCCATAGAAAAATCCAAGTACTTAAATTGCATGGATGAGGCACTCAAAACAATTTGCAGTCTTATTTCTCTCGATCTCCTTTTTCATATATCTTCCTGTAAGACTCCCAATGAAGCCTGGACCATCTTGGAAGGGATCTTTGTAAAATAGGATGAGATGAGGGGACACATGTTGGAGGTGAAGCTTCTCACATTGGATCCAAAAAGCTTCGAGAATATCCAAGATTTCTTTACAAAGTTCAAGGATTTACTATCACAACTCAAAGCTTGCAAGGTTGATAAATCGAAGGAGGAGAAACAAATGGTTCTCACCATTCTCTCCAAGCTTGGTCCTGAATTCTCAGTATTC
>ML809747.1:36424-55202 GCA_009831015.1 Picea engelmannii | reverse complement strand
TTGGGCACTCGTACGAGGGCTGCAACTGGCCAAGGATCACAATTTCAATCAGCTCCTGGTAGAAGGCGACTCCCAAATCCTCGTCAACCTTCTTGGCCAGCTCTTAAACGACTCTAACCCTGATAAAATCACTCCAAGCTGGCGGCTCTCGCATGGGCTACAACTCATAGCAGAGCTATTGCATCCTAACCAGGTAATCATACCAGCTCATGTCAAACGGAAAGAAAATAAGGTAGCGGACTACTTGGCTAACATAGGAGTGAATTGGGAAGGACCAGAACTCCTCTGCAACTCTTCTCTAGATCAGGCGCATCCCATTCTCCACCAATGCATAAGCAAAGCAGTGGAAATGGACGACCACCCCGATGGGGTGTTAGTGCCTAACACTTGGCATGCAGAAGCGGAAGGGGGAGGCCAGCGAAGCATGGAGCTATGTGCTCGGCTCGTGCCCACTGCAGCCACCACCCCCGAACATTAAATTGCATTCAAAGCCGATGGGAGGGGCATTAAACCAACCCCCCTCGACCACCTCTATGCATAGAGCTATGCGGAATTCTTTGTGTATTATCGCCTGGCTGTTTGGTCTCGACTCCGGTTCTGTGGTTTTCATGGTCTTTCGGGCGTTCCTCATCTTCCACCTTGGCTCTGCAGACCTTCTGCAGGCGCCAAGCTTCACCATGCCACGACAACAATTGCGTCCGCGCAGGGGATCTCCCCGGCACCCTCGGCACCCTCGCACTTCCTCCTCGCCCTCTAGTTCACCTACCCCATCTCTTGATTGTTTGGCTGTCGTTGATACCTTCTGGACCCCGACATGGCGTTCTCCCTCTGTCAAGTATTCCTCTCCTCCCCCGACGCCGAGCCATGGTTGACCCCGTAGCAATCTGAAGACGCCCTCTCCCACTCTACCGCGTGAACACTCCGCCATTCTGCATGACTTGGTTTTTGAGCTCCGTGACGGAGTCAATGACCTCCAGTTCCGTGTCTAGCAAATGGAGGGAAGGCTGTCAGTCCTTCTCCAGCTTCTCGCCACTCCCCCTCCAGCCGCTTCTGAGGATTCCAGTGACGATCCTCTCACTGCAAGCGACCATGCGAGCAGCCATCAGCAAGCTGCCACAGAAGGAAGCCCGCAATCTGAACCAGTGCCCATGACTACTCTCGCGAGGAAGGAGACTCCGACAAGCAATATAGATGGGGATGACGATGCAGTTTTGACAGCGGTAGCGGAGCAGAAGGACACCAGCCTCCAGGTGCATGAGGACAAGGATAACGACGCCACGGACATGCAGTGGACTGCCAGCGGGACACCTGTCATCGTGGAACCCTGGCCTGGCCCCTTGCCCGAGTATGTACCAGATTATACAAAGCTTGTTCCATACTTTAGCTCTAGTGGCTCTCATGGTAGTTAAATTGTCTGGTTTTCTCTAGAACTGTTAGAAATTTTTGCTACTTGTTATATACGGTTGGCTGAACTGGTTTCTCCTTATGGAGCAGTTCAGTAATTACAACCGATTGACTCAGTTTATGTACTCTTGATCCTGGCTCTTAGAAGGACTTATATATATAATACAAAATACTTACTTACAAAAAAAAAAAAAAAAATTCAATTTTATTTCATTTAATTTTAAAACTATAAACTTTTTCTTTTTTATTTTAATTTTTTTTATTTACTTTATATTTCGTGCTTTTTATTTTTATTTAAAAAAAAATGTATTTTTTTTTTTAAATATAAGTTTCTGATTTTAATTTTTTTAAAGATTGTTTTTTAAATTTATTTATTTTTAAGTTTGTCATTTTAAGGGTGTTTTTTTTTTTTCCAAGTTTCTTTCCTTTAATTTTTGTATTTCTTTTACCATTTGCTTATTTAAATTTTGTGTTTTAAATATCGTTTTAAATTTTTATCCCAAAAAAATTAAATTTTATTTTTTTAAGTGTATTTTTAAATTTTTTTATTAAAAAATTGCAACTTACATTTTTTTTAACACTATTTTTTTTTTTTTTAAAGAAATTGTTTTTTTATTTAAATTAAAGAATTTCTTTAGTGGTGCTTTTTTCCATTTAATTATTTTCTTAATGGAAATTATTAAAAAAAATAAAATTAATTGATAAATAAATTATCAAGTTATAACACTTCTATATTTAGGAGCCAATTTTCAGTGTTTTATTTGCGGTGGTGCCAATGGTCAAGGCCACAGTGTCAATTAGGCCACATTTTTAACTAAGAAAAAAGTGGTGTCAGTGGTCAAGGCCACAATTTCAATTAGGTCATAGTCTTAACCAAAACAAAAAGTGGTGTAAGTGGTCAAGGTCACAGTTTCAATTAGGTCAATTAGGCCACATTTTTAACTAAGAAAAAAGTGGTGTCAGTGGTCAAGGCCACAGTTTCAATTAGGTCATAGTTTTAACCAAAAAAAAAAGTGGTGTAAGTGGTCAAGGCCACAGTTTCAATTAGGTCTTAATTTTAACTCAAAAAAAAGTGGTGCTAGTGGTCAAGGCCACAGTTTAAATTAGGTCACAATTTTAACTCAAAACAAAAAGTAGTGCTACTGGTAGCATGACTTTTCGATTCGAGGGTCAATTTTAGGGTTCTGTCAGGGTTTTGTTCATAATGTCAAGGGTGTAGTTTCAAACAAGTCACAATTTTAACCACCTCCAAAAAAAAGGGTGTTATCGGTAGCACCACTTTTTGAAATGGGGGTAAAAATGCGACCTTTAAAAAAATGAGAAATATGGAGAGTTCTCGTTAAGTTGGTAACTTTGTTAGTTTAGGTTTTTTGAAAAAACGCAAAATTTTATTTTAAATATTAGTTGAAATTTTGGATTTTTAATCATATGGAAAAATGGTGAGTGGGCCACCCTCGATATTCAATAGTTTGTTTGTTTCAGTGTGTGTAGGCACATGTCTTACTAGGGGATGTTGAGGTTCTCATGCATTCTACAGTGAGTACATGTCCCCGAGTAGGAGCCAAATGTTATCCCCCATTTCCAGGGATAACTAAGGAGATGATGTCTCGAGGCCCTCAGGTAGCAGACATAGAGTACCGAGAGGAAAATGAGCAGGAAGGGCCCTTATCATACCACACACCACCATCTGATCGATAACAACAACATCCACCATACCCAGCTTGGCCCACAGAGGAAAACAAGTCTTGCTTCATGAGGTAACAAGTATGGTATTGTGGCAAGTGTCATTTTAATATTTGAAGCATTTGAACATGTCACAAATGATCCTTTATTGATTTTGAAAACATTTGCTTGGAAATTATTCCTTTTTCACTATTTCACCTTGGTGAGTGTCATGGTTTCCTAGTAAGTGACCACCCTTAGGGAAAGTGTTGCTACCAGGGGGTCTCCTTGAAGGGTCATCATACCATTCTCGCTCATACTTGCCACCTTCCACCACTTCTTCCCCTCTGTCTCCCAACCTTTTAGGTTTTCAGGATTATTGACCCAAGAAGGGAATGTACCTCATTTCATGGGAATAAGGGGCCATTAGGCTCATAGGTGCCCTAGAAAAAACATCACGCATTAAAGGCTCTCCCTGGGATCCCAAGAGAAATGAAACACTTCTCAAAAAAATTAGGAACCCATAAAATAATTAATTAATCAATTACTGAAACTTTCCAAGGTAGAGCGTTTGTGGGCTATGCATTTCCTTTTTAGTGCCCTTTATTGTCTTCAATTTGGTGACACGTACAAAGTAGACGGATAATAAAAGGGCTTGGAAAAATGTGCCTTAAAAAAAAAAAGAGGAAAAGGATGTGGCTAGCCCTCAACAAAGGCACCCATAAATGAGACAATACGATCCCTTGTATGTCATAAAACCCAATACCTAGAAGTCTAACCCCTTCCAACTCACATTCATTTTAGAAAATTTTCTCCTTGGAAACATCCCATACTTGAGGAATTGGTTCACCCAATAGAGAACCATGACACCCCTCCCATATCTAAATTTGGAAAATTGTATAAGGTCTTTGAGCATTTGTTTATTTTGAAAAGGGGGATTTGATGCATTTGATGGAAAATTGTATAAGATCTTTGAGAATTTGTTTATTGGATATGGATTACTTGGCATGATATTGTGACTTGTGGACCCTTGGAGGGAATACTTGTTTGTATTTCTAGGTCCTTGACAAGTGAAATCTTGATCGTGAAGGCACAAGGTCACTTGGACCTTCATTTGGGCCATGAAGCCTACATGTTGGATGATGTGCCCCCTCACCTTGGGACAAATTGGATGAGGGATGTTTCCTTTGGAGGGATTTTATTATCCCTTAGAGATGACTCGCTAGCATTCTCAGCCCTAACATTTTCCTTTTGAGGCCACACTCTTCTCTTCTGGGCATGATGTCTTACTTGGAGAAGAAATAGAATTCTAGTTCCTCCACCACTCGGAAGACAACCCGTCCATATGAAAATCTGTGTGGCATTGATTCAAAGAAAGTGAAAGTATATGGTCTCATAGAAGATGTGTAGGTGTATTTGCATTATTTCCCACATATCAACCTCATTTTGAACATAGTGGTGATTGCTGTTTCAAACACTTGGGGCATGCTTTTGTCAAGAAGTTAGGTTGCCACCTTGAGAGGTTTCCTTAGCATGGATATTACTCAAGCACATATTCCCATGGGAGATGACATCTTTGATATTATGTATAGCCGAAAGGAAGACAAGAATCATGTGATGGATTTGAACCACCTCGATTATCACAATGATTGTGAGCTGGATGTGCCTCGATAGATCGAGTATGACCCTCAAGATTTTCCTTTTGTGTGAGAATATTGTATAGATACACTACTTTTGAGGATCGACAAATACAAATAGAATCTTGCAAAATTCCAAGGGAAAGAACCAAGATCCATCAAAATATTATGGAAAGATGAAGCTAAGAAATATAAAGAGTAAGAACAAGCTAACAAAGATATGGTCAAGGCAGAACCACCTTCACAACCTTACATTGAAAACATACCTTACATTAAATTCAGTGAAGGGATTATTTCACTCATGTGGGACAAGAAGAGAGGCGAGCCCAAGTATGATGAAATGAATGAGGTTTTATGGCTTGGCCCTTACATCATCAAGAAGAAATCGGAGAAAGGAAAATACTACTTGTATTCCATGGATGAGAGAAGGATGCCCTTATCATTTGATGGGTCTCTTCTCCGATCCTACATCCAAGGAACCTGACTTCTTCATGGCCCATGCCCCATGTAAGTAGGTAGGTCATTTTCTTTCCCTTGCATTTGAGTTTATTTTCTCATGATAGTTTAGTTGCATTTACTTATATTTTCATTTCATTTTTCATTTTTCATTTTTCTCTACTTGCATTATTGCATAATTGATTTACAACATTTGATTTCATCATATTACATGTTAGTTAACATAGTTACGGACTTAACGAGAACTATGACCTCAAAACGAGAACTCTAGCCCAAAAATATCATATTTTTTGGTAAAAAACACAAAAATCAACCCCCGAATCAAAAAGTGGTGCTACCGATAGCACCCGTTTTTTTGGAGGTGGTTAAAATTGTGTCTTGTTTGAAACTTTACTCTTGACATTACGAATTGAACCTTGAAAGAACCTTGAAATTGACCCTCGAATCGAAAAGTGATTCTACCAGTAGAACCACTTTTTGTTTTAAGTTAAAATTGTGACCCAATTGAAACTGTGGCCTTGACCACTAGCACCACTTTTTTTTTGAGTTAAAATTAAGACCTAATTGAAAATGTGGCCTTGACCACTGGCACCACATTTTTTTTGAATTAAAAATATGACCTAATTGAAACTGTGGACTTGACCACTGACACCACTTTTTGTTTTAGTTAAAAATGTGACCTAATTGACATTGTGGCCTTAACTACTGGCACCACTTTTTTTTTAAGTTAAAACAATGACCTAATTGACACTGTGGCCTTGACCACTGGCACCACTGCAAATAAAAAATTGAAAATTGACTCCTAAATATAAACGTGTTATAACTTGATAATTTATTTATCAATTAATTTTTTTTTTTTTAATAATTTCCATTAAGAAAATAATTAAATGGGAAAAAAAATACCACTAAGGAAATTATTTAAATTATATAAAAAAACAATTTATTTCTTGTAAATAAAGAAAAGGGTATTTAGAGTAAAAATTCTTTCAAATATAGGGTATCCAAACTAAGCATAAAAAATCCAAAAAAAATATTTCCAACTATTGGAAACGTAATCCGTTTAGGGTTACTCGAAGAAGGAATATGAAACATCACAAGACGTAACTATTGTATGGATTCCAAGAGACCTCTTGGAATACGAATCCAAGGGTCACATCGCTGTACTTATACTTTTATCATATTGATGAATAATATGCACTTCACACTTATCCATTTTGTTTGTCTAACAATGGTATCATAGAGGCCTTGGTTCTTAGGCCTAATCTAATCTATCTATGGTAGTTATCCATAGTTGAGAATTTATCTTCCTCTCCAGTGAAACACAAATGACCTCTACCTTCCAGTATAGGCATCCATCTACTGCCTTCTAGTGTGCCTGCCAATTTTTCCACGCACACATTGATGTTAAGTCTGAGTGTTTTAATTATTTTGATTTTTCCAGTCCTTCCAGTCCATGTACCTCTTGTGTTCCTTTCTTGATCTCCCTTGAGCTCACTCGTCCATTGTTCACACATGAAAACATTAATTAAAAATGACCAATTATTCCTACCCATCGACTACCCACGCGCAAACCCTAACTCCTTGCTAAAACCCTAATTATGTTGACTATCATGCTAGTTTGTACGCATGACTTTTCAACCAAGCGGAACCCTAGTATGTACGTAGAACAATGAACCTGATGTGAAGCACCATGCTCATGCTTGAATCTCATTCTCTTCACACCCTCGTCACATATTAATACATCAATATTCTTTTTTACACCCATTCAACTTGTGGTTTGTTTCAATGCCCCTTTGCTACACCTCACACGCCCTCGTCGATCTCATGTAACCATTCATAAACACTATCTTTCACATGGGATTAATGAATCTTATCACACCTATTTCTATCAATTTTCTCACCTGACTGAATGCCATGGCTTGCAATGCTTTAAACCATGTTTGTGCATTAGTGATCTTGGTCCATACCCATATTTAGTGGTTGGTTCGTCTTAATCATGCTAACACTTCCTTGTGTGGTCATTCCCTGATCTTGTGTGGTTTGTCTTATTCATGCCAGTGTGATATTGACCAATTTCAAAAATAATATATCACAATAAAACCCATTCTAGAGATCGATGACGAGCCTCAGTCATAGGCACAAATGAGAGATGTGTTTCTTACACATTTTTTCCTCACAAGGTGTTTGAATTTCTCCAAAATTTTGACCTAGATATCATATGTCATGCACATCACGTGATGGAGGATGGTTATCAATTTTTGTTGATAGGAATCTTTTTAAAGTCTTCTCAAATCCAAATTATTGGGGTGAATTTGACAATGTTGGTGCAATGATGAGTGTTTATCAAACATTAATGTGCAAGTCATTCCACACTTATTTATATTTTGGGTAGATGGTAGACGCAATTTTGGAACTTGTTGGTCTCTCTATACTAGACCTGGAAATAAATACCATTTATTGGAACCTGTTTTATATTTGAGATAATGGAAACAACCTCATTTTTGGTGTGACAGCAACCTTTTGATGGGCATCGAAAATATTTCTTGGAGTTAATGAACCAATGAAGAAGAAAGTGAGTTAATTTCTCCCATACCTATTATAATTATTTCTAGACAATTATAATGTTATTTCTCATTTGTTATCAGGTATTGTTGGAGGTGCAACAACTTCTCTTGTTCGATTTCTAATAGAGGTTTTAAAGAAAAGGCTACAAGCATGGAAATTTGAAAATGCTATTTATGTTTGTGGTGAAGGCATAATTTCCAAATCTATATCCAAACTCTCCAGTCATTAGGTAACTCTATGATCATGAACAACACACAATATAAATGACAACACACAATAGTAGTGACAATACACTTGTAAATTTACTTGTGATTTTTTTTTTTATCAAGTTGTGCTTTTCTGTAAACAGGCGCATTTTTGGTAGAATATTACACCCTCCATTTTCTAATTTGAGTCTGATTGTTAAAGGGTAGAGTTGCAAGAAACCTATGATGTCTAGTTCTGTCTTAAAATGGCTCGACTGTAAGAACTGTTAGATTTATTGAACACTCTAATCCTCTCTTCTATGGAAAATACAATCACCATTGAAAAAACCACTTTGCAGTCTGTTGTAACATGCTTGCAAGTGTCTCTAGCCAAAGCAACATTGCTGCAAAATCAGACTTGACTTTTCACAATGCACTTGAGAGAAATAATCTTCGACAACATTATGAACCCGTCCTTGTTTAGAACCCTCTTTTTAAATATGATGAGGATGATGATGTCGATTCTACCAACAACCAGTGCAAGAGAAACTCAATGAGAAATATTTATATACAAGTACAAATGAAGATCAATTTTCTCTTTCCAAGCCAATCATCAGACCTTGGGAAGAAATCATGCAAAACAAGTGTAGAACCAATATCGGATATGAAAAGGAAGTGACCTTTCATATTCTGGATTATACCAAACCGATCCAGTTCCAGAGTGTTGGATTGATTCAAGAGAATTCATATTCACCTACTCTAGTTCAAGAGCATATTTTGATATGCCAACATTGTCAGCGTGTTTTCCACATGGAAGATCAATGCTTCAATATTCATCATTTCCAACATTGTGGAAAGCACAATCATCCTTCAAACAAATGTTCTTACAACAAGAATATGCAAGAGTAAAGGACCACTATGGGTGGATGAATTTTTGGTGATGGTCAACAATAAACAAGAAGATATCTCAATCATATTGTAGAATTCATTCTTGGGTATTGACGCATCTTGCAATGAAAGGATTTTCATCTTCTCAACTTGTATCTGACAGGGGGGAACACCATCAATGATTGACAGTCAAGATTCAAGTTTTGAAGTCCCGTCAATTGAGTAACAACAAGCAAGTGTGACAATCAAGCTTGATTGATTTGTTGTTTTCCTTAAACCACCACTTAGTAGAAGACTTACAACTTATGCTAGCCATTTGGTTTGTGGTTTTCATTAAACCTCCACTTAGTATAAGACTTTCAACTTCTGCTACAAGACAATTTAACGTCATCTTTAAACCAACATTTGAGAGAACTTCCAATTAGTAGAAGACACCATCTTCTAGCTTCTAGATAACTTAGGAAATGTTCCAAGAAACATTGATCCTAGAGCCAAGTTCTAGGGTTTGTGGTCATCCTTAAACCACCATATTGGTTTGTGGTCTTCCTAAAATCACCATCACCATTCAGTTTGTGGTCATCCCAAAACCACCAGATTTAGAGAGCACATTAAGCCATTAGTAGCTACACACTTCCATATTTCAGTTGCCACTTTCAGATATCATCTCTCACCTTGGACTCACATACACCCCTTTGGATTAATGGGGGGATTGTTGGAAACATAATCCATTTAGGGTTACTCGAAGAAGGAATATGAAATGCCACAAGATGTAATCACTGTAGGGAGTCAAATAGACCTCTTGGAATACGAATCCAAGGGTCACATCACTGTACTTATACTTGTATCATATTAATGAATAATATGCACTACACACTTATCTATTTTCATGTGTCCAACACCAACAATCTCCATCTTGTAATATTTATCTTGGACATCTGTAGTCTCCCCATGTATTTGACATCGATGACAACAATATTTCCAACAAAGTAAGGGCTTCTACTAGGACGTATGACCCCCGCCTCCAACAACTCATGAATGATATCTTCTATTTCATTCATTTGTGCAAAAGGGTGTCGATAAGGATGTACATTTGGTAGTTGAATTACTATAATCAAGGGAATGCAATGGTCATGCTCTCCTCAAGAAGGGGGTAAACCCTTTGGTGTCTCAAAGAATTGATGATGGTTTTCAAGGACTAGCTGGAAGTCTGTGTGAATTTCTTTTGTTGGGTTATCCATAACCTGTATGGAATTAAATTGGGGAATAATGTCAGGGTGGCCCTTCTTTAATAACTTCTCCATACGATGAGAGATGACTATTTTAAGAGAGTCTACCTAAATCCATCCAAGGGTGTGTACATGAACCTCTTTAGTGAAACTCATATAGAGTTCTTTGAAATCCATGGTGACTGGTTCTAATGTGTGTGGGAATTTTGATCCAAATACTATATCACACCCACCCATATTGATTTCAAATAGATGGGTTTTCAGCTAATAGTCTCCCATCTAGATTTTGACATTTTCACATCTGCCCCCACATTTTGTAATGTCTCCATTGGCGATTATGATTTGAAATTTGTGCATCGGGTGTACAAAACAATGGGTTTCTTCTACCACTCTCTTGTGAATGAAATTGTGAGTATTGCCACTGTCAACTAAGACTATGAATTTCCAGTGCTTGATGTAACATGTGAGATTCAAGGTTTGTGGAGTTGAAATGCCTGATAATGCATGCAGGGAGATAAGTGGTTCTTCATGAGAGAATGAAGGTTCCACATCCACATGAGTTTGAGTGTTAGTGCCTTCAACCTGTAACTCTGGTGTCTCTTTAATACTTATGTCTTCTACCAGGGCTTGAGTGGTCATATCAATTTGAAACAATTTATATTATTTACAATGATGACCTGAAGTACATTTTTCATCAAAATTACAACTGAGTCCCCATCTTCGGTGATCTGCCATTTCCATTGGAGACAACCTTTGTACTTTCAAGGGATGAGTAGAAGTTGTCCTTGGGGAAGTATCCTATGGAGGACGAGTGTGAGGAATGAAGGTTGATTTTTTTGTTTGGGCATTGATCATTGTCTCTGCTTCTAGGGCCCTCGGAGTCTCTTCTAACCATGTAGTAGTACATTGCATTCTAAATTGTGCTCGAATCTCCTCCTTGAGGCCACTGACGAAACATTCTTTATAGAAAGAATATGTTAAGTTATCTATACAGATAGCTAATTGCTCGAAGGATGCCATAAAGTCTATGACTGAGCCTATTTGGCATAACTTGGTAAGCCACCCCAAATAGTGAGTATCTTTCTCGAAACATGCATAGATAGATTTAACAAATCAACTCCAATCGATATAGCCAAGATACGATTTTAATTTCATTCCCACCATTTCCATCGTTCCATATCTAGATACAGGACCCCAACCTAAGTTTCATCATGTCATCAGTAATGCCCTAGATGGTGAAGTAGTGTTCCATTTGGGTGACCCATCCAAATGGGTTAGAACCATCAAACTTGTTCAGGTCCAACTTAGGATAATGATGCCATATGTTATTATCCATTGATCTATTGTTGTGCAGACCCAACGAGGGTTGTGGGTGGATAAATAGTCATGAGTTAGAAGTTTATTCCTAGTGTGGCTTCATGTGATATGCAGTCTAGTGGTTTTCTTTTAGTATTCCATGAGTTTTCATACTTGTCAACTTCTTAGTCAACATATTTTTGAAGTTGTTGAACTTCTCAACCATCTTCTCATCCTATCCAACTTCTCATCAAACCCATTTATGTCTCCTTGAATTTTCTTAAGTTGATCTTCCACGCAGTCCAACTTGCTTGTAGTAGAGTGGGTGTTCATGTTGACCGGAGAAGTACAAGGAGGTTTATAGGTGCTCTTCATGGGTGAGCTCAATGAAAAAGGGTATTGGGTCCTAGGGACAAGGGAGTGTTTGGTGCTATATCTCTTTGATATATGTGCAGGGTCCAATAGTAGTACTCAACCCAATATTTCATGTCACTTTCTAAGGAGGATGAACCGTGCCCTTAGCTCTACTACTCGACTACCGAAGTACTATAAAGTGATCTCCTGAGTGTTTTTCTGGTTGTACTATAACAACAAGATGGTCAATTGGTTTATCTAAATATGGTTTCATCTCTACCTAGGGGACTTCCTATATACTTGAGCATATGTGGAAGTAATATTTCATATATAGGTATTGTTTGATGCAGTACTACTCGAAGGGGTGCCAACATGGGTTACAAGGGTTTCCAACAATGTGATTCCAGTTATATTTACTGTGTATATTCTTCCCTTAATGCAATTTTTTACTGTGTGTATTCTTCCCTTAATGTAATTTTTTACTGCATGTATTCTTCCCTTAATGCAATTAAAAATTATGAGCTTCCTAACAAAATAAAAATCTCTAAATATCACCATAAAGTAACTTGTGCAAGGTAGGGTTTGAAGTTGGAAATGTAAAATGATCACAACTTCTGCTATACTTCTCGGATTGGCTATTATGACACCAATTATGAAATGACACAACTTCTCTAGATATACTAGCATTGGTTTGACTAAAATATGTGCACTCTATCAAAAGATATCCAATCTGCGAAATTTGCATCCTTTCTAGAAAAAACTTTTTAAAAAATGTTGATTTTAAATCAATGATATCTCCAATTTCGGACTCTATTTTGGACGATTTCTTTTTTGAAATTGGTTATTTTTTCAAGAGGAATTCAATTCTTGGGATATATTTTACAAATTCTACACATAAATTTTCATAAATCGATTTGAATGATGTTGTCCTCTTTTTCTATAAAAAATCGGCAAAAAACAAATTCCCACTTTGTGCCCAAAAATTCTCCCACTTCATGCCCAAGAAAGAGCTTTGAAACCACTTGTAGTGTAATTAACCCCAAAAATTCAGAGAAATCACATAAAAGAGAGATAACCCCTAAGAAAGATCTCCTTGGTAATCAAAATAGAGAGTTATGTTCTCTTGCCTCTTCAAGGGGTCAACCTCCAAGAGCAATACTCCAAATACAATAATGATTATTGGAAAAATATTTCAGAACCTTCTGCTGAATATATAGCTATCCATAAAGAATATTAAGTACCTATGGACTCCTTATAATGAGGGTTGACCAACTAATTTGGGCCTTATTAATAATAATAATAAATACCCTTTTTACAATGAGTGACTATTAACTAACTATTTAATGGGCCTTATTCAAGGAAGGTGGTCTCACACATTAATAAAGTATCTAAGTAAGGGGGTTAGGGTGGGACCCTCAAAATTAATGGTGCACACACACACACACACATATCCTGATGTTTTATCCTAAGGGTAAGTTGGGTATTTGGTTATTTTTGTGACAACGAATGCTCAATTTCCCCATATAATATGGAAAAAAATGTCCATTAAATTTCCCCATAAATATTGTGTGTGTGTGTGTATAGAGGGGTGGTTAAAATTATCCAATAAGAATTCCACAATTGCAAATAAAAAACATATGCACATGACATGGTGCTTACTGATTTCCCATGCAAGTCCCTAGTAAGTTTTCGCTTCCACATTTATTATGCACATATCTAAAAATTATCACAACCTTTAATATGTTATGATCACACAAAAGTTAATTTTACACCTATCTAAAAAATTTGCAGGCATGCAATATCTAAAATGTATTTTTTCTCTTCCTTACCAACTCTCTTATAGTATATGTTCCTCCACATTCCTACATGTAGTTCCTCTTCGATGACCTCTTTATTTGCACAGGTTGGTGGCATTTAAAAATAACTATATAATTTTATGGAGTGAATTAAAAAGTGGACAAACCAAAAAAAAATTCTTCTTGTTTTTGGTGAGGAAAAGTTTTGCATTGATCTAATCATTTTTTAAAATTTTGACGATCTAGGTAGTCTTAAAAAGGGTGAAAACCCCTATGGGAAAAGTTTCATAGTCAAAGTTTCCACCAATCAAGTGGAACTATAACATCCAACAAAATTCTTATAGATTTGGGAAAGAATTTGAATGGAAAAGAGGTTTAATTTGTCCACTATTTAACATACTCCTAATTTTATGCCTTCCCGATGAACCCTCATATAGTTGCACTGAAATCGATGTAGAAATTTTGGACTACCTCGAAGGTTTGGATCCCCGTATGAAATATTAAAGGATAATCAAAATATTCTCCACTTTATAATGTCAAATGAACATTTTATTTTATAGGAATCATAATTCCATGTATTTCAATGAAATGAAACACAACTTGGTGCAAAAAATTATTGGAAGGTATCTATTTTAATGTACACTCCCAAATAAATCCCTTTTGATCTAGCATAAAGTATGGTGTAGGTGGATTTTTAACTGGAGAAAACTTTAAGTAATTTTTATTAATCCATGCTCCATAGGATTACAACTTTCAACACAACAACTTGATTTGTATTAGTTTGTGTAAGGCCTGCAATGCCAAGCCTAGGTGTGTGCACTTCCACCATAGACCGAAACTAAGGAAATTGGGTAGGCAGGGCGCTCAATGAGAATGAAGAGACACAAGTATTCATGTATGGGGGAGTTGGGTTTTCTTGGGAACATGACATGCTAAGGGGTGACTCCACCCAAGATGTCATGTGACACAAGTCAAACGATAAATAGTTCGATGAAGGGTTGAGGGAAAGACTTGGGAACTCCACTAAGCTAAGGGGCACACACACCCAAGAAGATGAGTCAATTAGATGGATTGGTGGGTCATCCATATGACATAATGAAGGATTCACTGGGTCATCTAGGAAAGCCACCCGAATGTTCCCACATGAGGATTGGCCCAACCTTGCAAAGGAGCATGACTTGGTGAACTGACAGGTCAACTCACCCATGGGAAAAGAGACACAATGGATGGGTTCCTATAAACGCACAAGGGTGCACAACCAAGAATGCAGCTTGGAATACAAGGAGAAAAATAACATCTATGTGGTTCTAAGGCAGAAGAAGAGGGTGATCTCCCTCAAGGAGAAAAGTCTCTCCACTTAGGATGACTTATGCTACCTTGAGGTGGATTCGGTGGACATATTTGGGAGAGATTATTTTGGGATGATTTTTTGGAAGTCTAGAAATGAACTTCTATTCGAGGCATGTGTGAGGTAGAACCAAAATTTGTTAAGTCTATAGAAACGAAGAGACAAAAATTCTACAATTGAGGGCATGTTTGAGGTGAACCGCGGGAGGTTGCAGAGATGGTTGCAACATAGATTTTTGGTGTGAAGAAACTATTTATGAGTGTCTTGGTGAGGTGAGGTGAGTTGTGTGACTCTATTGAAGTTGTAAATTGACCCAATAGTGCTCATTTTGTAATTGTTTCCCAATAACAAAGACTTAGCTGGGTGTTAGGCATGGTTTGTGTCTCCCACACTATATCTATTTTTTACTTGTCTATTTCATTGTTGTTCTCTTGGCTTCTCATGTTCATGGATGTATTCTTAAACATGTCTAAGTGTTAAAGTTGTTAACAACTGTCTAAGTATACAAGAGTTTCACTAGTGTAGAAGTGTGACTCGTCGGTAGCCTAGAATGGAGTATGGGCATGATCTAGGTGAAGACGCATAGTATGGATGAAGTAACCTTGGTGTTTCTAAGTAGCCAAGTGATAAACGTCGTGGTGTCACACACCCTCAATAGGTGCACGATCATAAGATTTAGTTAGGCACAATGTGGGGACGTGACGTATGGTATCAAAGAAAACTTGAAAGATAGTTTGGTGAGCTCTTCACCACACTGTCACCTTCATGATAGGTTGTATCATATCATATTTATCTCTTCACCACTACTGTAATCATAATAGTGGAGGAGGATGGGCGCACTTGTTCAGAATTCATTATAGGCGCAAGCTTGGTGAGGGTTCGATGGATTGACCCATGGCAGAGGAAACTTGAGTGCGGACTTGGTGGGTTGTGACAAGGCAAAGTTGCAGATGAAGCCATTACTTGTAAGGAAATATGAGTGCACTCCTTGAGCATTCCAAGCACAGAGTTTTGAGGGTGAAAATGCACTTTGGCAAGGTGGACAGACACATGACTGTCGCAAACTCGATCGTAGAGGTAACTGTAGAGTTGATCATAGAATTTTGAAGAAGTATTGATAAAAAAATCTTGTGTGTCTTGGAAAAACCATTCACAATTAAAGTGAATATACTTGGAGGGCCATCCATGGTTTATGGTAGTGACATCGAGAGGGATCCCAAAACCATCTAAATGAATGACCGACTCGTTATCTTGAAGAGGATTGTCAAGAAAATGATGGACGCATTGTGCTAGCATGGTGAAAATGATCTGGATTTATAAATGGAACGAAATGAAATACATATGTATAGAAAAGAAACACACAAAGATACAATAAAACTTGACTTCTATTAATAAAGAAAACATGTTGAAATTGTAAAAATGCAAACTGAAGCAAACTTGCTCGAATGGTGGCAGCTTATCTCTGAGAAGAGATATGACATCTACATTCATTCACAAGAAGATAAGTAGACTAAGGCTCCAAAGGCCTTTTTAACATAAAAAATAAATGATAAAACTGTAACCCCGAAAGATGAAACGCCAAAAGGTTTGTGGGCCTCAATGGGGTAGTTGACACATCAACTTCCCGAGGGTGTAACTTTTGCATGTGATCTCCTTTTAGGGTGCTCGATACACTATTGGAAAAGTATAGTCGAGGAGTACATATTTTTCTCCTAAAATTTTCCTTCAGCTAGATGGTAGGCATTGTCGAGCCCAAAAAACATCGTTTAGGGCCTCAAAACGACCCCCGAAGTTTGGGACCCGAAAAACTGTAAAAAAAATTGAAAAAAATGGAAATTGTTCTTTGAGCCAATGGAATAGGTGGGTGGCCACCGATATCCACCTAGATCATTCCTTCCCTCTTAGGAAACAATGGTAACCATTGTGTTGAGTTCCCCCATCATATGGGGAAAATTTTGTTGAACTTGGCCCTTGGTGAGCCACTTCCCTTGGTGCAGGAATTGCCTTGCTTTGACAACACAATAAATTTGGATCCTCTATTGGTGAGTGCCCTTAATCCGATTGTACATGATCTGATAAATTCATGCTTGTTCCATGCATTCAGGGTTGAGCTATGTTGTTGCCAACTTCTTTGCAATCTCTGATGTGTCCAATAATGGTGGGAAGTATGGTCGAAGGAGGTCCACATTGAACACTGGGTTAGGCCAAGGAAGGGGTGAATACTTAGCTCAAAATCATTATCACCCATAGCCTTGGTGATGGTGTAAGGTCCATAGTGAAGTGGACGAAGCTTCTGATGGGGTCCTATAAGGCTCTCTTTCTACAAGTGAAACCAGACCTTGTATCCCACTTGAAACTCGTGTGGTACCCATTGTTGATCACGGTGTTGTTTATAATTAGTATTGGATTTATGTAAAATATCATGAACCTTTTGTTGGATGTGTTGAATCCATTCAATAAACTTGGTGTCTTTGTCGGCCTTAGATTGAGAAGGGGATGATTCTACCTGTGTGTATGCAAGGGGCAGCGTGACATCGATGGGATCCAATGGTTGAAGTCCTAACCCCACCTGAAAGGGACTATGGTCGATCGAGCTATGAAGGGATATGTTGTAGTTTTGTTGAACATAGGGGATACTCTCATCCCATCTGCGCAAATGTTTGGAGTTATACATGCGCCATATATGCACGATATCATTATGTTGATGACCTCTGTCTGGCCATTAGTTTGATGGTGGAAGGAAGTGGATTTGGTGAGCTTGGTGTCCAATAGTGGCTAGAGGCTGGACCATAATGTGCTTAGGAGAATGTTGTCCTAATTTGATATGATGGTATGTGGTATCCTGAAGTGTACCCACACCTGTTCGAAGAATAGATTGGAATTGGCCTCCGCTATGATACCATTGATCCGGATTATGCTAAGAACGAAATGAGACAAAAATATATATATAGCAGAGAACACAAAAATGAAGTGAAACCCAACTTCTATTAATGAATACGACAACAAAACACTATAAAACACAAACTGGCAGAATGGGGTAGCTTATCACTGAAAAGAAAGAGATGTTGGCTACACTTCATTTGCAAAAATATTTACATCACACTCCATTTCATGCTTAAAGGGCCTCCTTCACCTCAATTATATATGAGAGAGTGAGAGGAGAAAAATTCCCATGATGCATGTGGGATAATTTAATCTAATTTTATAAAATATGATAGGCATGTAAAACACTAGGAATTATGATCTAAAAAGGATCCAGAGAAGGATAAGAATAATTCGGAACTCACAGAGGCAACTCAAAATGCTTAGAATGGCTCCAACAGATAGAGAAAGGGAAAAAACTGAAAGTTCCCAAAACTCTATAAAAACAACGTGATCGCGAAGAGCGCGTCACAATATTTCTTACAGTGCAAACGACTTGTCAAACGGTGTTATGGTTTGAAAGATATTCATGGTCAAAGTTGCGGTCAAACAAGGTCGGTCAGCAGGGGACACATCATCATCTGTACTACTGACGTAAGAAGCTAACACGGAAGGGTGATATCATCGTACAGGATGTTGATGTCATCATGCCACATGGAAACACTAGAGGCTACCACATGTCACCCGCCATTGGGATTTTCAGGGGTCCATCTGGACCAATAGAAAATCACCACGTGTCAGTACAGAGTGATAGAGTGACAAAGCCATGTCAATTTACATGTGGGTTTATCAGTGGGCGCCACATGGACCAATCATTGGGCAACACGTGGTAGCCCGAGAAATGTCCAATGTTGGCCCATGAACGAATTTTTGTTTTAAAAAATTATGGTGTGTCCGCCAAATCTGGCGAACCACGCCAATGTTAGCCAATAGTAGAAGTTTTGATAGTGGATCAGATATAGTTAGCAGAGCAGCCAATGGATATATATATACAAACAAAAAACCAAAATGGAGTCCAATGGGTTCAACCCCGGAACCT